>OMNN01018926.1:0-38136 GCA_900302755.1 Chromis chromis
ACACCCCAGACCTTGGCATGGGAGATCAGTGGTTCAAATCTCGGTCAGGGTGCAGGTATCCAGTGAGGACCCTTAGGCAAGGTCCTTAATGCTGCCCCGCCTACCTACCTATGTACGTCGCTTTGGATAAAAGCGTCTGCTAAATGAAATTGTAGAATGTACTGGATACTGGAGAATGTGTACTGGGTGCAGTCGTACCTCATCATAAGTGTAGTCTCTTTCCGTGCCAGCCCAGGCCGGTCCTGTTGAGGAGCTGAACGAGATTCCATCATTGTTCTTCCCCTCATCGTCCTCCAGTGCTGGAAACATGTTTTGCAAACATATTACTACACATGCACCGTGTTTTGGTTCACGACCTTTATGGATAGGGTGATTTAATCCTACCGTCATCTTTCTCCAGTGGCTCTCCCTCGTCAAAGTCTACTTTCTTTGACTTCTTCTTTTTAGTAGGAAGCATCAAATCCAGGTTGTCCTCCTCCAGCGCCTCTGTCTGCTCTCCTTCAATTTTCAGCTCCTGATTGAAAAGTGAAATTAAGCAAGCAGATTATGAGCCATGACTGTGTGAATGCACTGAAGACAAGTGATGAGAGAAGAAAAGAGGGAAAACTGGTTGTCATATAGCGGTGACTGACCTTTAATCCCTCCTCGACATCATTATCGAATACTTTCTTGGGTTTCTTCTTCTTTTTCTTCTGGTTGAAGAAGTTCAGGTCGTTCAAATCATCCGAGGGCTCTATGGAATATAAAGAAACTCTGGTTAACCTCAGCTGACGTGCAGGTAATGTGTAGTGTAGCATCCCTTAAAAAGAATTTACACTGAGCCTTGAATGAGTTGTCATTGAGAACATCTGATTATTTCCACTCTAACCTTTCTTCCTGCCTTCATCTTCATCGAGGTCCATTTCTTTGTCATCTCCGGCCTCTGGTTCGGCCTCCTTTGCCTCCACCTCTCTAGCCTCTTCTCCTCCCACCCCTTCGCCTCCTTCCTCATCCAGCATGAAGGGCTTCTTCTTCTTCTTCTTCTTCTTGGTCATGTTGGGATCGAAAATCATCTAAGGGAGAGAAAAAGAAGACCAAAAAAAGAAGTTTTATAACTGCTCAACTTTTTAAAAAACACCTTTGGCTGATGTCATCGCATCACAGTTACAGTGTGAGTCAGGGACTGTAGAACGTTTTCAGCTAAGTGCGTCAATAAAAATACCAGTTACTACAATCAGATGTTATCATTATCTTGTATTAGATCACCTCGAAGTGTATAAATCACTCTTATACCAGACTCACTTGCCATTTACTGTGTTTGTAGTCAGTTTAACCTACAGTTAGTTTCATCAATGACAGTAAACTGATGATATTAAATGAAACATACGTGCTGCTGTGAAAATGACAAGATAAAAAAAGCTAAAACGTGGAAGAAAAATCTCAAATGGCTCTAACGTGGCTATTATGGCTACTATGAAGGACATTTTGACATTTCTCCGTCGTGTTGTGTAATAAAGTCCTGATCAAGAATTTAATTTCACTGATAATAAAGAACATTGATTTGCATCTGCTTAATGAATGACATGGATGATGGATGCTTATTCCTTGTTTTCGATGGTACCAACATGAACTAATTATCTGTTTTCTTACACATAAAAGGACATCATCAAACTGCACTCATTCATTCAGAATCCGTATATATTTAAAGAAATTTGGCACATTTCGAAATATTTAATGTGACATCGTTGATCAGCCGTAGTTCAGATGATCTGTATTTCAGCACAAAATAATCCGTCCATCTGGAACAAACGAGCTAAGGCTCAGTAGCTTTTTGTTTCTGGTAGAAAACAGTAACCGTTAGCGCCGCAGCTCATTTAACGGGCAGCTAATGCAACATGGCTAACTTCAGCCCTTTACTTTGACTTATCCAGCCGCTGCGACAGCGACGATTAAAGTACCACGGTGATATATTAATAATCTAAACGATGGGACAGAGCGTGTTATAACCGCGTATCGGATGTTTTCTTGTCATCCTCGGCTGCTCGGGCCGCTGTTAGCCCGGCTGCAGCCATGTGAGAGCTGCTGCGGACAGGGAGGGGAGCAACGGATCCCAGGCCCAAAGTCATCCTGAACACCGATGTGAGCCGATAATTCATCCAACTCCGGCCAACAAGTCCACACACCGAAACGGAATAGACAGCAGATGTCCCGGGGTGACTTACCTCGTCTCCTGACATGTTTGCGGCCTGAAAAGTGACAGAAATCTGGCTACTCTTTCTCCCTCGATGAGCCTCACTGCTGCGCCGAAATTTTCTTGCATCAGCGTTGGACCGCAGTGCGCAGGCGTCAAGTCGCCAAATGCTGACGTGTTTGCTTCGCGACGGCGCATTACAGGTAGGAAGTGTTCAAGAGCAAAGAAATCACATCCAAACTGTTGCTTAAATATACAAACTAAGGTTATTACAGGCTTAATGTTCTATCACAGCCCAAACAGAAAACGGATAATTTCACAATTTATTACTAATACAATGAATACTACTCCCATACACTATATAACATGTGCAGTACCTCAAGGTATTTATTATTTTCATATTTTTATTTATTTATATTATTTGTTGTAGCGTCTCTTTTGCTGCTGCTCTTACTTTTATTCTTTACCTTTTTATTTATTTATTTTAACAAAGCTGACTTTGAGAAACGTACAAATTCAATGCACAATTCCAATTTAATGCACCCTTGTGAATGGCAATAAATTCTATTCCAAATTCTAAACTCTCCCCCTCCTGCAATCAACTAATAAAACCAAAGAAAACAATCTAGCTTTATACATCTAGCACCATTCATACAATTAGTGCAGCTCACATTGCTTCACACTCTCTAATGTACGTACTTTAAGTCCCAGTAATGTTACTGAAATTATCTTACAGTGAGCAAATCTCTACATGAGGTATTTATTTACAATATAAACTCCTCATGTTGACATTAAAGCACCAACCAAGAGTCTCATCATGGTTTGTGAACTTGCCACAGTTCGGCTAATACAGTAATTTTGCTTTGACTTACAGCATTTATCAAGAAAATGCACCAACATCTGATTGATGACTCACAGTGTGATGAAAAAACCTGAAACCATGGACCTTAAATCTGTGTACAGGTCAAATATAGTTTATGTAGTCTGCTGCAGGTGACTCATTAGAGTGATTAAGATCTCGTTTATTGCATTTTTTATTTTCACTCATATGTTTCCTGAGGTTGGTCGTTATCTTTGTTTCTCTTTCTGCTGATTTGAATTACAACTGAAATTATTTGTCTATTTAATAATCTATTAATTGTTTGACAGACAAAAATGGGATGTATTTAAATATTTATTAATAATTTGAGTAAGTTTGGTACTAAAATTCAACACATTTGCTGCTTTCAGCTCATTAAATGTGAGTAATAGCTGCTTTTCTTTGTCTTTTTATTTTTTTACATTAAACCGAATAACTTTGAGTTCTACGTCTCCCGGTTAAACAAAAGAGTCAATTTGAAGATGTCAATCGTGGGCTTTTACTGCTGTCTTCTAATATTTATGAAGGTCTGATTGATAATGAATGGAATTCTAAGAGTCTCAAGTGTTCAAAACTAGTTTGGCTGTGAATGTAATTATATTCCGTAGTCACTTTTCCAGCAAGGTTCAAGGTGACAACAGCAAATAAGCAATGTGAAAAGATAAAACGTCCACTACAATCAAAGAATTGAAAACCTTTAATGATTTTGCAAATAATATTCTCATCTGGATAAATAAAACATAGAAATGCAAACATGCTTGTCCATCTGTCCTTGTGTTATGTTTTATTTTCCTATGTAAAAAATGTACATCATGACTTTGAAAAACTAAAGAATTAACTCTTTAAACTCCAAAATGTTGATGTTGTAGATTGACTATAATCTAATCTTTTACAAACCACCATCTTCTTCTGAATGAAGTTAATAAGGTGTGACAATAGTTTGTTATTACTATTTTTTTTTTTTTAACATTATACAATTTGAAACGAAAACCCTTGTGAGAAGGACCAAGACAGACAGAGCAGGATGAAAGTGTTAGGTTAAACATCTCTCTTTCTAGCCGTGCGATGTGATCTGTATTGTGATTTCCCATTGTTGCATGCGTCGCACAACCTCAACTGAACCTCTCAGTGACGGCAGAAATACAGTATACAAAAAGAGACACATTTGGGATATTTACACCAAATAACAAGAACCACTGGTGAGAAGTCGCTGAAAATGGCGACAGGAGGCGAAGAGGAGAGAAAGGGGAGGAGTGTCAAAGCATGTAGCCTGAAACAAAAACAAAGAGGTTCTGATTCTGAGAAACACACAGCTCGTAGCTTCTCCATCCAGCGCATGCTCAGCTGTATTTCTATTTCCAGAGCAGTTAACGAAACCGAGGGAGCAAAATGTTGTTATTTTTTGTCAAAAAGGAAGAACAAAAAAATGAGTTAAATGCCACAAACACAGGTAAATACGCGAGTTGGAAATAGATCTTTGAGAAGTAGGCCTCCATGAAAATCCCCCGTCATCTGGAGATGTTAACATAACGGACAACAATTCCTTTATCACACCGCAGAGCTCTTTAGAACTCTGCGGCCACTGAAATTTTCTGGCCCAGTGCAAGGACCACCAAGTGCTAATATTGTATTAAAATTGAGGGTAAAATTATTCAGTGACTTTGCCATGGTATGGTGATAGAGGTTCAATCTAAAAGACCCCGAATGGCTCTGAGCACCGGATGGTCTCTAGACTTGTGAAGGGGACAGGAAAAGAAAAGACTACAGCATTGTTTCTTTTTTTTTGTAGTGTTACATAAAGTAGACAGTCGGCTCTCCTCAGACACACAAAAACACTCATACACAACATCCTATCAGTCCATTCATTTCCCCCTGTTCCTTCCTCTTTCCTCTGTGATGCAGGTATGATGAGGTGGATGCTGCATTTACATGGCTTCCATCGCCCAGCGCTGCAGGTCCTCCATGTCGTCCTCGTCCTCCTCTTTCTTGGCTTTTGGGGGTGAAAGGAGAGAAATTTAAAGCTGTGAGATGTGTCAAACTTCAAAAGCTACAATCCAAACCCTGTCCAAGTATAACAGAATCTTTCTAGCAGCGCCTCTACTTTAAATCTCATTTGTTTAATGCATATAAAAACTGCAACTCAGTGTTTAACTGGTGGTTAACGGCCCAGTCTCCTAGCAACTGCTGGGAACACATGAAAAAGATGCTGCAGCCGGACTCGTGAAGTTGTTGTATGTGTTTTTCCAAAAGGCTCTCACCAGGTCTGGAAGGTAATGAAGTAGAAGGCACGTTGGGGAGGGGAACGTTCTCTGGCCCCCCGATCTCCAGCAGGTTCTTGTCCAGCTCCTCCTGTTCCAGCTCATCCAGCTCCGCCAGCAGCTCGTCCTGACGAAGAAAGAAATCAACATGAAAAATAATTAATCAGCAAATTCATGCAACAACAAAAAGACGGGGCTGAAAATAGAAAAAAATGAATTTGTTTTCCTGCTTGCAAAATGAGTCCTAATCTTGTGCATCTGTATACTTGATGAGTAACAGTCTGACTTGGAATTACACAAGAATATTTCACGTCTGTTGACTGACAACTTAAGAAAGAGAGCATTCATTCTTTGTGCCACATCATCGCAGGATGACTAAATGCCATCAACTCTGTTCAAATTTGTCTGTGAATAGAGTCATTGGAAACTAAGGCCGTGTCGACAGCCTGAATGCCAGAGTAATGACTCCAGAAGCACAAAGGTTCAGCCTGGTGGCTCACAAAACAACGGTGGAAGGTAACAAGGCTGAACTCTGCTCTACCAGGTTAACCCTGTTCCATTATCATTTCTATATTTGTCTGTCCTTCCCGGTAAAGGGGAGGTTTTCTGTTCATTCCCACTGCCCACACCTTGAGTCTGTTGGCTTTCTCTGTTTGTAATTTGTAAGGTACGATGTGAAGTGCTATGAGATGACATATGTTGTGAACTGGTGCTATATAAATAAAATTGAACTGAACTGAATCAACCAACCCACCATTCACTTCATGAAACACACAATGAAAACAAGTCCCTGGCAGATGACCAGTAATATTTCTGGATCCGGTTTGTAAAGGCTTTGTAAATGAGCCTGAAGCAACATTCACGGTAAAGCAGAATATCAATTCAGCCGTCTGTTTTAGAGCAGGAATCAGTTGAGAAAGGCACAAATGTAGGGTTCCAGACTGGAGATGCAACCTTTGAAGCTGTTTTGGCGTGGGTAGCTACTGTGTTAGCCATAGTGGTGAAAAGCAGTACTTTTATTTCTTCACTGGCTCTGTCAGTCTGTTCCTGTCTGATGCATAAAACAAGCTATTTAGCTGTTGTGTGGTAAAAATGATGAAGTGGTCTGTAGCTGACTATCTTCAAAACAAAATGAGGAGACAGACGAGGAGGGTGGTGGAGAGACAGATTCAGATATACATGATGATCTGAGTGCAGCTGCAGGCAGAGAGATACCGGCTGAACTGCTATCAATCATGAAGCCCTGAAAAGCAAAAAAGCAAATATCTGAAAAGCTTCACCCACCTCGTCAAACTCCTCTCCAAAGCCGACGGGTTTAGAGATGGCATCAGAGATTTCCTGGGCCAGCTCCTGCTGCTCTGTGATGTCCTGCATCAGGTCATCCACCTTGTCAATGTCCCTAAAATAGTAAGAAAGATAGAAGCGCCATGTGAGCAAAGCAAATTCAGTCATGTAGCCTTTAAACAGATTTGTTTATCTTAACATACTGATTTGTTGGCAGAGTGACACATTTTGCACACAGTAATGCAAAAGCAGTTCATATACAAACATTGATGTCTGTTTAACCTCTAAGTTAGGAGGATGCATTTTAGCAGTGAAACATGATTTGAGCTGTAAATACTAGATATTTATTTTCTTAGTGTTTCGGGTCATTGATTCACAAAATATCACGTTGATGGATTTCGATTCAAGAGGATTATTGGGGTCAAATTCTCCATATTTTATTAACAGCAAAGCGTATCCCTCGTAATATTTGTACTCATTTAGACCAGACTTGTATTCTTCCTGTGCTCCCATGAAGGCGATTAAGCAGTAGGTTGCAAATATATTTACCGTATTTTCCGGAATATAAGTCGCACTTTTTTCCATAGTTTGGCTGGTCCTGCGACTTATAGTCAGGTGCGACTTATATATCAAAATTACCTCCGCCAGGAGGTTATGTTTTTGCCGGCATTAATCTGTTTGTCCGTTTGTCTGTTTGTTAGCAAGATAACTTGAAAAGTTATGAACGGATTTTAATGAAATCGTAGTGAACCGGAGCTTTAAGGCACTTTAAGGAGTGGATAGTGGATGGAGAGCACAGCTTCACGGCAACCAGGAGGATGCGCCATGCAACTTTCCAGCAAGCGTATACCGTAGTAAACGGCACTGCTGTGTTGGCTCGTTTCGTGCCGGTAACAAGCCGTCTGGGCACTGTCAAAACAGACTGCGTGAGAGGCAGTAAATCTTGCGAACTGGAACCGTTAATTTTTTTACAGACATGGTGAAAAGTACAGCACGAGTGCAGAACGGGACATAAACACAACGCACTTCCCTTCATCTACCACATTTCCCATAAGCCTTTGTCTACTACATTTCCCATTAAAAGAGCAGGCTCAGACAGCGGTAACTTGCTTGTTGGACTCGCTGGCTTGTTATGATAATTTAGCCCATTCAGCCTCCCAGGTATGTTCTTTATGCTACTGTGT
Organism: Chromis chromis; assembly: GCA_900302755.1. Lineage (NCBI taxonomy): Eukaryota > Metazoa > Chordata > Actinopteri > Pomacentridae > Chromis > Chromis chromis. Next base: position 7,756 of record OMNN01018926.1, read on the forward strand.
AGCTGAATAACTGTTAATGTGTTGCGTTAACATACCGGACACCTATTCAGCATGTTGTTCTGTGTGCTAATGTGTAGTTGATTAACTTGCCTTTCCAGATTAACATCTGTTCTTGGTCTTGGATTCTGTGAAACAAATTTCTAAATAAATATGACTTATAGTCCAGTGCGACTTATATATGTTTTTTTCCTCTTCATGACGCTTTATTTTTTTTTTGACTGATGCGACTTGTACTCTGGAGCGACTTATAGTCCGGAAAATACGGTAGTTAAAAATGGGCTTAATTTCAGTCCAATCAGTCATTTGAGGAATTTTCTAATGAGTGACTGGTAGCTTACATGTTTTCATGAGCAGACTTCATGGCCTTGGCAGCGAAACCCATGTTCTTGAGCACTTCAGTGTTGGTGTTGGCGTTCTCCAGAGCCTCCCTCTGGAACTCGATGGTCGACAGCGTGCCATCGATCTGGGCGAGCTGCTTCTCGTATCGCTTCTTTCTTTTCAAAGCTTGCAGCGCCGCTGAGGACAGAAAGGCAGAGAAAATGGAAGGAGTCAAGATCAACAAGCTGACACAAAAATAGACTGACTGCACTGAAACATAATTCTGACAATTAGGAGAAATTTATGAATCACAGGGCTTTGCTTTGTTCTTTAACAGTAATAACAGCCTGCTAAAGAGCATGGTTAAGCAGTTAAACATTTGCAGTTTCACCATCCTATGATCTGTGATCCACCACAGAGAGGAAACAAAATCCTTTCACTGTGATGTTAGTGACAGCTCGCACTACAATGGGGACAATTAAATATAGCTCGCGAGGTGCGGAGTGGAAAACGTATCAGCCACAGCAGTCATATGACCAGAACTACCATCTCCTGACTACCTGATAGGCTGTTGTGAAACTGTCAGAGACTTTCTGCTGGCTTGAGTCATTCTGTCAGCCTTTGAGGCAGGGGTGGACAACCCTGGTCCTCGAGAGCCACAATCCAGCATGTTTTAGATGTTTCCCTCTTCCAACACACCTGATTCAAATGATCAGGATCGTTATCAGGCTTCTGCAGAGCTTGATGATGAGCCGATCATCAGGAGTCGAAGAAAGAAACAATCTGAGTAATAATAATCATAATAACTATAATAATAACATTATTTGTACAGCACCTTTAGAAAACGAAGTTACAAGAAAGTGCTTCACAATAAAACAAAGGTCAAATGAGACGAATAAGAAAAACTAATTCCACAAATAGATTTCAAACATGCAACTTAAACAAAAAGAGTGAAGTCAAATCAAGACGACATTATTATATAGCACATCTAAAACAACAGCCAAAGTGCCTTCCAGTAAAAAGGATTAGGAAAGTAACCCAGTAAGACTAAACATTGAATTCCCTCAGTGTTATTTAACATGAGATTTTACCTAAGAAATTTATATTTTAGGGATTAAAGCCTACAAAAATCCTATAAAACACTACTTTTCTTGACTATAACACGTATTAGAACTGGGACCTGGCAGTGATATTAATCATAGAAAATAACAACTAATGTAATAATAAAGCTTGACACTACGGTATTATAAACTGCACTCTAACCTAAGTAATATTATATTACCTTTATATAAACTAGAGGCAAATTACAAAAAGTATTCAAAGCAGATAGTGACACAAAGCTTTTGTATTTACTACACTCGACCCCTCCCGTCCCAACATTTCTATTTTCACTCAAGCAATAATCATGTTAAATATAATAACCAACCTGCTATTAAATTATCTGTGTGCATACTTGTTCCCTAGCAGACTAAACCATTTTAAACTTTCCAAACAAGACTGAAAAAAAAAAATCCTTCATGTTTTTATTACTTGCAGAATGAACTACTGTAATACGCCCCTCACTGGCCTCCCTAATAAAATAATGAGACGTTTGCAACTCATTCAAAATGCTGCTTCTACAATGCTGACCAACACCAAGAAGAGAGAACACATTACTCCAGTTCTTAGGTCCCTACACTGACTTACTGTCCAATAAAGAATGGAATTTAAGGCTCTATTTTCTGTCTATTAGTCTCTAAATGGTTTGGGACCAAATTATAGAATATAAGGCTGGAGGGTCTCTCAGATACACAGGAACTCATCAGTTAGTGGTGCTGAGAGTTCAGAGCAGACACAGTGACATGGCTTTTAGTCATTATGCTGCAAACTGCTCTTTTGTACCACTATTTTTAAGTAAACTTGCCTGCACTTTCATTCACTTGACTGTATTTAATTCAGTTTCTATTATATTGTATACTTTATCTCTTATATGCTTTTATTTTACTCATCTCTTGACTCCGTTTCAGCTATTCTATAAACCGGTGTGCACTTTATCCAGCTTGTTTTCACTGTTTTTGATTCTATTACTTTAATTTTGATTACAGTGACTGATTGACTGACTAAATCTGCCTGTAAAGCATTCTTAATAATCTCTGTGTAAGTTAAGATGCTGTGTAAATGAACTTGCTTGCTTGATGCCACCATCAGGCTAAAATGTCAAAGTTTGCCAACAACATTCAGTTTGATTTAATTCCTCTAGACGTGAACAAGAACAATAACATGTGTCCTACCACACCACATTCTTCACAACGTGCGTGTCATATTGTGTTAGGTCTATAGGATTTTAATTACACATTTACCATCATTAAAGCTGATAAACAATCTGGGTCTTACATAATAATCAGGCTGCTGTAGGACCTGTTGGAGGTTTCCATACGGACCTGTGATCAAGGTGCAAACACACCCACCTCCCTGACACGGATATCCAGTCCTCAGAGCAGCACCTGAACTCAACCCTTGTCCCAGCACACTGTGTCAGTATCTTTTTTAGCCAGTTTGTCTGCAGTAGGACGCCTGCCAGCTGCTGCACCGCCTGCCACACCTTTAACCAAATCCTCTGATTTATATATGGAAGCTGATCGATCAAAACACGATCAGCAGAGATGTGTTAGCAAAAGACACGGTTAGCCTCACCACAGTGCTAGGAAGTTAACAGACGATCAAATCAGTCTTATAATCCATAAACTATCCTCCCATCTCGGGTGGCAACCGTGGCCGCTACGTGAGGCTGCCAACAGTTACGACAGCTCGGGAAAGTTAGCCAACTTAGCTAACATGCTAGCTGACATTTAGCGTCTGCTTGTTGACCAGGCGATTAGATGAGCAAAAGCAGAACCCACAAGCAAATAACGCCCTGATATCCCACCTCTTTTGTTTTTCGTGCCGTTTTTCTTGGCGATTTGCAGCTCCTGCTCGATTTTCTTCTCTAAAAATTCCTGTTTCTTCGTTAGCATCTCCTCCGTCTCTCGGAGTTTCTGGATCGCCTCCTGTGGACTCGGTCCCTTTCCTCCTTTTCCTCCTCCTCCAAATAGCTTGTTTATCAACGACATATCTGGGTCACTAGAAAACGCTTCCTATAAAAAAATAAACAAATGCGCAAATAGCAGAGAAAACCAAGCTTCGCTCAGGCTACCTCTATGCTAAGCTACTCCGACTCTTCGCCCTGGAACCTGGAAGGATTGTTGATGTTTTTCTACTTCCTGGATTAGGCCCGATGACGTCAGGTTGCCCGACGAGCAGTGGGCGTTGCCTGATGACTCTCTGTGTCCATCTGCTGGACACCTGCAGCAACTGCACAGTACTGCAGCTCCCTCAATGTGTTGTCGGTCATTTTTACATGGTGTTATAATTGTTCTCAAGTGACAACATTTCCAAATTAACGCAGTGGTGAAATGTAAGTAAGCATATCTAATTTATGCTACTTTAAACTTTTAACTCTACTGCATTTCTCTGACAGCTTTAGTTAAATTTAAGAGGAATATTTGATACAATGGATAATACAACAAGCATGTACTTAGTTTTTTGTTTTTTTGTTTTTTGTCTGATTACTGTACACAGAGAGCAAAATATACACAGGAGTCAAATTCCTTGTTTGTGTGTACAAACTTGGCCAATAAAGTTGATTCTGATTCTGTAAAGAAGTTCAAACTAAGTCCTAATGCAGCAGCTACAACAGTAACATGCTGCTGACACACTGATGCCTCACTATTAATAATCTAATCATGCCATATATAATAATATAGAAGAACCAAACCAGTACTTGAACTAATACTTTTTTGCTGCTAAAATGTAGATACTTTTACTGAGGTAAAGAATCTGATTTAAATCCTTCTTCCAGTTCTGAGTTAAGGTATATATTGTAGGAAACGTGTTATTTGTGTAACATACCAGTGCAGTCATTCATAAATATTGAATTTATTCTGTGCTTTTTTCAGTAAAATCTATAGTTTCAGAGGAGAAACACATCAGACTTCAGGCAGTTTGAAACCTGGACAACACTGATCACATACTTTAAGTTCAGATTTTGAACCCCAACAACTATAAAGCTTTTCAACACTATGTGACCGGCAACTTTAGCAAAGCTGATTGTTATGTGACCACATACAGTGTGTAAAAGTCTTCCACTCAGACATGCATTTCAGTTATTGTTACTTAACTTGTTTTCTTGAATGCAGGGCGATGAGCGTGCACGAAGAATGTTTTCATGTCAAATCTGCTTAAAGTGGAAAGCTTCTCTCTTAACATGTGTACAGCATTTTGTGATGCCATGACTAGCTTGCAAACCAATTATACAAAAATTGAGTAAAGACTACAGCTCACATACACCAAGAATAAACTTTTCAGTGTCTTGTAACAGTAGAATTTGTTTTGTTTTATTGAGGAACACATGGTACATGCAAATGAAAGAATTTTGGAAGAAAAATCTTCTTTTAAGGGCATAAAGTGAGTGATTTGAAGGAAAGATGTTATAGAAAGAACAGTAAAGCACTGCAGCCTGTCATCTTTTCTTTAAATGATCCTTATCTGATAAACAGTCATTTTAATCCTACTTGCAGTTACCTGATCATCAGTGTTGTTTTACTAGACTTTGGCAAGCTGCCTCTAGAGATAACATTTAACTGTTTCCCCCTGTGGTGAATAAACTCTGATCTTCATGCACACAATCAGTGAAATGCCCCTTTAATCTGCTGACTTTACTTGATTAATCAGATAAGGGCATTTGATTAGTGTTTGTGTAACCACGTTTCTCTCTCACACACACCTTTTTTTTCTCCAAAGACTGCAATCTAAATAGGAACAAAGTAAAGTTTTCACAGAAGCAGACAGTTGGGGGTTTATGTATTTTAATTCATTATGATGCTACATGATCCATGGTGGTTGTTTAATTTTCTTCCTTTACTACAGTATGTTAATAACTTTGCCAGTTATCTTTTTAAGTACTTGTTTTTTTTATTTTTATGTACATACAAAAAGAGTATCCAATTACTGTGTGATTACATTGTTGTGACTGTATCTCTGCAGGTGTGGTCTGAAGCGCTGATGCCTTTTTTCTTTTTTTTTCTTTAATGTAGTGTGTATTCACAGGTCAGTCCTCCTCCCGGCCGCCCACATCTACACGTCTCTGCTCCCTCAGGCAACGAAAAATGCAGATATTTATTCTCTTTTTTGTGTGTCTGTTTTAACAACCCGAGTTTGCTGCGATGGTCATGTGATAGCCAAGATAATACAGCTGTGTTATCTCACAACCACCAGAACCCAACAGAAAACAAATGGAAAAGATGATCGAAAAGGAAACAAAACACACCAACTGAAAAACCAGACTCAAGATGGTCCCTTTTGAAAAGACAGTATTTCTTTTTTTTTTGTTTGTTTTGCTAATATAATTTCCAACACTCAAAAAAATAAAATAAGAATAAATCCAGGCCATTTCATGCATACTGCAGAGTGCACAATTGAATATAGTGCATTTGAATATTATAAACAACAGAAGCATTGTGGCTACATGATAATACAAGAAAAAAAGCAAACAACTGCTGTATTACACCAGAGGACGCAAATTCAATACTCCATGGGCAAAATTAAATAAGGCGGCCAAAACTACTTGTTACATACTCTATGTTGTATATTGAAAATGTTCGAGTTGGTTTTGCATGACATGTCCACGGCTTTAAAGTTGGAAAATTTCTTTTTTTTTTTTCAGTCTAGCGTCACTCGCTCGACCTGAGGAAGCAATAAATCAAGAAAATCAACGTGTTAACTGGGAACATCTGATGCCTTGCACTAAATTACAGCATTGCTTTTTAAAAAGATCACTGAGCAGCATGTATTCTTCACCATAATCTTGATTTTACTGAGTCATAATTTTACACACGGCCCAAATATTGATTTTATTTAATTTCTACAGATTCCTTGGTTTGGACAGTGACTGAAATCATCAAAAGTTTTAATCTGATTTGCAACAAACACCCCCGTTTTTCAGTTGTGTACAGGAAATCTGTTCGGATGACATTGTTTTTGTTTTTTTAAAACCAGCCCTCTTCCTTTGTTCTAAAACAGCCTGTGATTTCACCGTTTGTGGTCTCCTCACATAAAAACATACACACACAGTCAGTCACATCAGCGCTCCTGCAGGAGGCAAGAAAAAAAAATCAACAAGACGCACACACACGCAGCTTCTACTGGCTCATATTTATACCACAAACTGTTTAGAAGACGATACATAAAGTTTGAGTCTAGAAAAAAAAAGTCTTTCACTGATCAATGGTGTTCACCTCTCCTTGCAGATTAACAGTAATAAGTGGAAGAGAGATTATCAGAAGAGGAGTGTTAGAGCTTTTCTTATAGACAAAGTGAGCGAGGAACTTAAGAGTCATAAAGAATCAATGAAAGACTTTAGACATTCAGCCAGCTTGAAGCCACTTCCACATACCACTAACTGTTACCTGTGCAAGTTGGGGAAGATCATTTAGGAAGTAGAGATGGACGGAAAGAACAGATCAAAGGTGGTGATTATTTCACGAAAAAAAAAACAAAAAAAAAGGCAGGACCAGTGACAAAAATGCTCGCACTCATGGTTTAACTTGGGATTGCGTTCCTTCGTTCTTTTTACACTTTAAATTATTTTCCATCCAAACAAACCATCATGATATTGCCTTAAATGTAAAAAAACAAAAACAAACAGATCAACATAAACCCAGAAGACATCCCCGTTGCCATCACTGACACGCGTCCTTCCGAGCACGCTGTCCGTCCGTCCGTCATCCGTCCGTCCGTCCGTCTATCACTGTGCTCTGTCCGTCTGTGTCTCTACAGGGCCAGCTTGCCAATGATGACTCCAATCACAAAGAAGAGAACGCAGAGCGCCAGGACACGGGTGCTCAGGCCTTCGTCCCTCATGGCCGTGGTCGCCATGGAGGAGTGAGGAGCAGCCATTGATGTCACCTTTCTCTTTCGCAGGCCGTCGTCCTCCTGCGATGGAGGAAAAAAGTCAGATATACAGTTAAAGTAGGTCAGAGCGTGTTCAGATACAGATGTCAAATATATTAGATAAATTCATCATCTCAACGCCACGACCTGCTGACAGTTCGAAAGGCATTTTATCTTTAATGAAAAAACAAATCACCAAAATGACACCACTTTTCAGAAGAGAAACTGTAAAATCAGAACGACCAGACTTTCAAGTTTCCTACGGTTCTTGAACTGCTCATCTGTAATGCACCGTGCCTTCGGAAAATGTAATCAAACTTAACCTTAAAATCGTGATATTCCATTACAGTCACTTTGTTCTACAGGTCTCTGTTAAAAATCCCAGAAATTTGTGAGCATTAACCAGATTCTGCAAAATGTATTTATTTCTGTATTTGTTGACATATAGGATGCAATATTTCGGCTACAGACATTTTGTCAGGAGTGTCTATCATTTGTTGCCTCCAAACCACACAACACAACTAATTTGTTTAACCATTTAAGTCAGTACCACAAAGCGCCGTATGATAAGTGCAAAGCCAAAATGAATGCCATATTTTTCCAGCCCTAAGATGTACGACAAATTAGGTTTTTGAAATCAGGGCATTAAATTAAAATCCAAAGAGGAGCTGCCGTGAACTGAAAGCAGCAGCTTGTGGATTTAGGTTCAGAACAGAGCTAACAAAGCCCTCACTACTGTTCTTGTAATAAAACAATAAAAGCAGTGGAGTTTCACAGTGCGTACTATATCAAAATGACCTCTGAATGATTGCTTATAAAAGATTTGATTGATAGACAATGCCTGAATTCTTGCCTCTTTCAACGGATCTCATTTCTGATGATAAATACATCCAACTTCAGAATGCCATGAAAGCATTTAAATAGTGAGTCAGTGATAATGAGTCAGTGCATCAGGATGAGCTACGCCTGCTCCGTCTAAACCTCCATCAGTTCCTCCCACTTGTTATGAAATAGACTCTCTATACGTCCATGAAATAGTCATGTAGACAGATTTTTTGTTTTGTTTCCCCTTGAAGATTGAAAACCACAAATAAGTTTGATAAGTTACATCATTTGGTGACTTCTAACTGCAGCCAATAGCTTCGCTCCCTGCACTAAGTTGGCATCACTGGTAGGTAGATAACAGATGAGCATTTGGACTGAAGCTCTGCCAAATGCACAGAAAGGTTATTCATTTTTAATTTCATCATTTAAAGGCTGTTGGACTTGAGTCTGAACGGCTGAACAATATTCCTGGCACCGATGTTGAACGTGTTATAGTTCTGCATGACATTATAAACATAGAATCAAGACTTATTTAATATTCAATATTTGGGAAAATTCATAATGTCACCCATTATAAGCAGCTTTTAATTTCTACAGAATCATATGGCAAGAATGTACTACCCAAGCAATGACAGGGATGATTACCTAAGACAGTTTTTTAGTTTTGTGCTTTACTCTTGGACAGTGCAACACTAGTCACAGCATCCAAAGTAAATATCTGCCTTTAGTTTCATGATGGCTACTTCCTTCAGTAAAATAGGTTTTATTTTTCCAACCCACCTACCCTGTCATTTTATGTCAGACAATGAGGATGTCGTTTTCAAACACCACATTCAAGGCTGAAACTCCAGAACTATGTGTACAATAGAGGAAGTGCTAGAGCAGAAAATACAAGCCTGACAAAAAACACAAACACACAGTCTCTTTTTTCGTTTTAGACGTCTCACCCTGATCTGTTTGTTTTCTTCCCGTAGCCTCTGCACCTCCATCTGCAGCCGCTTGCACTCCTCCATGATCTTCTTCACCTCGCCATCATCCAGCGAGGCGCTGGCTGACTTGGGCAGCACAGAGTGCTCAGTCTTAACAGAGGTAGAGGAAGACACAGTTTTGTTGCTTTCACTCTCATGCTGTGGAGAGAGAGTGAGGGTGGGTGGGAGCGGTCGGTGGGATGAGAGGAGGGAAGAAGGGGATGAAGAGACATGCAGAGAAGTGACAGGGATTGAGATGTAAAAGCAAACAAGTAAATCATAAATGAATAAATAAATCATGTAATGGGTGATACAGTGATGCTGATAGATCGGAGACTGAAAAGAAATACTGAACAAAAGAGAAAAAAATAACTACAGAGATGTAGGGCTGCACAATCGCTCAAATATTCATTTTGATTATGATTTTGGAAGCAATTAAATAAACATGATCAACTGCTACGCCTAAAATCCATCTGCTTTCTACCTACTGTTGCCAGGTGCTTTCTTAAAGGGACTTATGTGGATTTGTTGGTGTCTCCGTGTAGTTTTTTAAGGTCTTTCGGATTACTATGTGAGGTGTCTTCAGATGACATGTTGTAAATTGGCGCAATATAAATAAAACAGAAGTGAAATGAGTTCAATTGAGGATCAAATCAGGCACTACCGAAACTAACAACCAGCCACCAGGGAGATATTGGGATGTTATGGATTGACTTGTGGGGACCAGTCATGCCGCTGCATTCCTGTGCAAAAATGTGCTCGATGAGGTGGCTGCAGTCCAAAGTAAAAGATTATTCGACAGAAAGCAGACGGGCAAAACAAAATTTAAATGTCTGGAGCAGAAGATGAAGAGCTATTCCCTCAAAACAGATCATCATTCGTTGTTGGAATGTATTTTGGATTTAGGGCAAGTGATGTTACGCAAAGAGTGCATGAGACTCGTGTCTGTGCTGCAAATAAACGCAACTAACTTGTTCTTCCACCTGGCAAACAACACACTGCAGCATACTGAACGTATAAAGGCCAATACAATAAAGTCGCTAACATTAACCTCATTGAATCACTGTCTTTGTCCAGTGTCACCTCATATCCACAACAGTGACGCTAAACAGTGTGGTACTGTATTGGCACAACATGAAAGTGAAAGCAGTGCTTTGTTGATTTAATTATGGATAAAAGGTGTGGCACGGACGTATTTTAATGGAAAGATTTGTACGTTAGGGGGACGGTAGCACAGCTGGGAAGTGAAAGCAGTGTTCTATACAAATGTGAAAGGGCAGAAAAAATAATTTGTTGTGACAAATAATCATCATTTCTATACTGATCTAAATATTTGTGATTATCATTTTAGGAATAATCATGCAGCCCTACAGAGACATACTATGTAAACGCTTCAATATGAAGTCATTCTTCAAGAAAATACTCAATAAATCTCAAATTACACTTTTTTTTTTAAATCAGTGAAATACCCAGTGGAAAAACTCTGTAGAATTGATGAGGATGTGAGAACATGTGACTAGTATGCATGTATAAGTGACAGTTAATGTTGAAAATGCTTACAGTGGCGCAAACAAATGCCTATTAGCTGAAAAGACAAGCACACTTACAGTTTTGTCATTTTCTAGAGGCATCTCAAATGCACATCTCAACTTTGAATCCATCAGCTCTTCAGGCTTTGCTTCCTTCCACTGTGAACAAGAACATTAAGAAGGAAAGAAGTTTCAGGTAAGGTTCGGACTCTGACTCTTCAGCATATCAGTTTAGTTTAGTAACTTTACAAGCCTGATCTTCTACAGAATTAGATTTTCAGGATTTGGGATGTGAATTATAAATCGATTAGCATGGCCCACGCGTTTCAGTTTTGCTTATGATAAAGTAAACAGAAATATTCAAGAGTTCCGCTGGAGGTCAACAAGTCAACAATTATTAGGTGTAAGGGTCAAAACCCCCAAGAGATACTCAAGTCAATGAAATATCTTTATTTCCCCAAATCAAATCTCCCGCTCAGGTACTCACAACTCCTTCCATGTCAGTCATGTCATATGGAGCCAGCAGGGACTGCACCATGAATTTGTGTTTGCTCTTTTCATTGGGGTCGTAGTCAAAAGGCTGTAGCATAACTGTGGACAAAAACAATGACAGAATGGAGAGCCAGAACATTAGGGAAAGACTTACTTCCTGTGTTGCCCCATAACAACTATTACACAACCTGCAAATGAAAAGACGTTAGTCAGGTTTATGATTTACGATACACTGTGACCTGCTTTCTCCTGCACTGACTAATGGTTCTGAAATGTTCATTTCAATGTTTGGATGGATATTGATTGAATCACTTAACAGTACAAGGATTCAGATGATAATAAAAAAAAAATCACTTGATCTGTTTTATTTCCATGATAAAGACAGAAAATCTACTATTTTATGTCAAATATTAATGTAAAAAAGCAGACATAAATCACAGCTCAAACTACTTTAGCTGTTTTCGCCCCATGCCACCTCGCTGTAAAATGGTAACTCCAAATTTCTTTCAGATTCCTTTGTATTATTCAGGAATATTTAATATGTTTTGACTTTAACTTTTCTGTATCAAAATAGGTGCAATTATTTCTGTGTACAATTATGTCTTCACTTTCAACAACACAACTGCTGCGGATTTCTTCTTTCATTTTGAACAAGACAACATTATGGGAGTATTTATCATTGTTTTGTGCGGTTTATAATAACCTCAAATTTGCTTTGGTTTTGCAGAGATGCCTCCAATGATTTGATTTCCCCAAAATATTCCTAACTTCAGGTGGCGATTGCTATATCAATGATGCAGGCTAGAAGATTTATTTAGGTGATGAAACACAACACAAGCTGGCTGATAGCTCAGCATTTACTCTTCTATAACTGGAACTATATGAGTTTAAACATTTGAGTGAATACCTTGATATAACATTACTTGCATTAGGAAAAATGATACAATTTAGTGTCTTTTTTTAGTGCTGCTGCTGGACAAAATGATCGATAAATGCCTGCTATTAGAGCCACAACAGTAGTGTTTTTTCCCCCCCTTTGGATACCAAATACCTAGCTCTAACTTAGACATATTTTCTACAAGCAACAATACATCATTGTACTATAAAGGCATTAAATAAAAAAATATGGACATCTGATCATACTGTACTTTTTTATTTTTTAGATTTATTTTGGCCTTTTATGCCTTTATTAGATAGGACAGTGGATAGAGTCGGAAACGGGAGAGAGTGGGGAAGGACATGTGGTAAACGCCCGTGGTCGGAATCGAACCCGGGACAGCCGCTACGCCTTAGCACTTGGGTCACGTGACATAACCATTAGGCTATCGGGGCGCCAACAACACTGTACTTTTTACTTGTGTTTTAACAGGATGCAAAAATGGCTACAAACCAGAAACATTGACGGAGGTTCCAGCGTCAATGATGCCACTGTTTGGGCGGACACAGTATCTGCGAGGTGCGGTTGTCTTGACTTTGAAACACACATTTCTATCTGTGGGGTTGGTGAGCTTCAGAGTGGCGGTTACGACATCTGTAAATGGGCCTGAGGAGGACACAGAAAGAAGCACGGTGACTTGAGGGTGTATGTGTGCATGTTAATTCATTCATTTGTCTAGTAGTTTGGGTACAAATATTTATTTGTCATTGAGTGCCCACTCTGTTTTCCAGAATGAAAACAGTGTGGGCACTCAAGGCTTCCACTGAGACTTGTTTGATAAAGTGCAAACACATATTGTTTGTCTGCAAGGATGAATAAGTGAGCAGTGTTTGTGAAGGACTCCACAGGGCCTGCCACAAACATTGCAAATGAAACATTAAAATTTAATTTAATTAAACAATGAAAAAGCGAGAAGAGCGTCAAAGTGTGTAAGTATTTTATTATTAATGCCCCGCCCTCAGCCAACAACTGGATGCTGTAGAAAACTTACAAGATGAGTATCTGATGTTTTCTTTTGCTTGTGTGCATGTCGATCACCCTAACATGGTCCCTCTCATAAGATCATCTGACAATGTTTACTGACTCCAGAGCATCAACCTCTTTTGAAACTGGGTTTTGGAGATGTGTGTTGGACAAACAACCTCACTGTGCTTCCACTGTGCATCAGTAACTGAGTGGGTGTATGCATCTTCTCCTGACTCGCCTTTGGAATCAAGGCTCTGCAATAATCAATCAATGATCAGCCCACTACTGACTGATCCTATCACCCTAGGCCATCACTTGACCCATTTCTACAGCAATATGACACCCAAAGGCAATTATCTAAGAATATAGCCATTATTCCTGGCACACCAGCTCACTTAGTATTTTAAAGATCATTCTGCCTGGATATAGAAAAGCTGGAAAGGAATTCGGGTTGCACAGTGGGAGCAAACGGTAAAGCTCTCAATCAGAGCTTGCTAGCTTATAATATTGTGAAATAAGCATGGTAATAAGGCTAAGCAATGACACCCTGATCGTGGAAAATGCTAGAATAGTCACTTCTGGGTGGTCGAGCGTTGGAAACAACACCGAAATGAAGGTGCAGGTAAAGTGTTAGATCACATCACAGTGTTTCACATGCTGACACAGAATGAAAGACAATATATAGGAAGCAAATGCGAGAATTAGAGAAATGGTACGGCGGGCCTGCCGCGACGCTGCTGTGACAGCTAGCAGTGTTGCCTTGCTAGGTAGATTAGCTGAATGCTACCTAGCTAGCTAGTTAGCATCGTCGCACACAGTGTCGTTTCACCTGTCACCGCCACAACTGTCGTACACACAGCGTAGTCTACAGCTAGTTATATCCGTCTAATTTAACATCAGCTAACGACTCATTAGCAAAGGCTAGCTGGTTAATGCAGATATCGACACACTGGCTATCATTAACGGATTCTCTGTTAGCTTCCTAATCCCGGCCCTGCCCTCTGCTTCTGCGTTACCTCTGAATTTCAGTTCGTGTTGTGGCTCTAGCACCAGGACTTGTTCTGGTCTGGCCATGTCCCAGGGCTTCTTCCTGTCGTGACGGCGAGGACAACAATATTTTACCGCAGGTAGCCCGTAGAGGTGAAGCAGCTGGCTCCTGGAGAAACAACCCGGCCGTCCTCGGTTTCTTCTACGGGTTGGAAGGAGGAGGAGATTTACAAATGCGACCACCACTCGGACTGACAAGCTTGGCTGGCTGACTGACTGCCACCGACAGCTGCTGGAGGCTAACGTGCTACTGCTAACTGTGCTAGCAGCGGAGAGCGGAGGGAGGGGCGCGGTGACGTCACGCGATGGGAGGAGCCAACGGGGCGCGTCAGCTGATCTGTTGAACGTTGAACAAGAATCAAGAGTTGTTGGATGCCAGAGAGTCCAACAAACACGAGATTACTGAGATAACACGGTACTTTGAGCACTAAGCCGACGAGACTGTGAGCTGGGACCTAAATAAGAACTTTACAAATAGGTCTATTGCGGTCAAAAAGCCCCCAAAGTCCCTTTATTTCTTAATTTTTATTGCATTTTTACTTAAAAATAAATAAATAAATTTAAATGCTATGCTAAAACTCCTGTTTATTACAATATTCTGTAAGCTTCAAATATAAAGTTCCTCTCTAGTCATTGATTAAACCCTTACAAACTCATCTCTGTAGCTATATCAAAGTTACAAGAACATGAACCCTTAAAATGGCTAATTTAGAATTTCCGCATCCACGTCTGCAAGGGTGACATAGTTTTTGTCATCCACTAAGTCTGCAAGGGTCCACGTAGACCCCTCTGCAGACACAAAATTTGTGACTGCATTGAATGTATGCACTGCAAGCGTGTGAACTACACATGCACCAGAAAAACAAATGGTGATTAAAGCAAATGGCTTGGGTTTTTTTTTCCGTGGGAAGTTCTAAATTCTCCAGAAATCCTTTGCTATGTCCGTCCACTGTGCTCGGCACACCTTGGGAATAATTACTGACACAGTGCTACAGTCCAATCTGGAAATAGCAGCTATATCCTGTAAAAAGTGCAAAGTCAAAACCTTTCAGAAACACACACAGAGGCCTCGTCCGATGAGGGGCAATGCAGTAGCATACACATTGTAGCATGATTAGCATTGTTGTGCGTCTGCTTTCAAAATGCACATTAGTCAGCACGCACAAACTACACTACTCTACACTACACAACAATCCAGCCATACATGTTTAAAAGGAAAACCGATTTGAAGAAGAATAATGATACCAAAAGCCCCACCCTGCAAGCTGACAGGATTGGTTGTTTAGGTTTATGAAACCCCAGAAGTCAGAATCTGTGTTTTCAAGATTGTCATCAGTATGCTGCAGTTTCAAGGTAGAGATGCTCAGCCGTGGTGTTCACAGCTTATTTCACTTTCCTGCCAGCATATAAAAAATGCAGTATGCACACGTTAACAAGGCAAAAAAAAAAAAAAGATTTTCACAGGAGGGGGTTTAAATAGTGAGCAAAAATACTAAAATCTGTCTCTAATAAACCTATTATGCATGTATTCTTAGTTGTACTCCTGCCGGGTAGATCAAATTTCAATGAACGTAAGCCTCAACAGCACTTACAGCCATGATTTTCTGAAATTTCTGAAGTCATGATGTTTTTGAAAAAAGAACGGCTCACATTATCATAGCTGCAATAAGATTCTGACACTTCGACTTTCAAACATTCAAATAGGATTCAGTCCCGTCGCTTCATAATAGGATTTGCACAGCAGGGGTTAGTTCCTGTTCAGAGCTCCAGTTGTTTTTGTTATCTCCGCTTTATTCTATTTTTTAATTTCTGCACACATCTATGAGCAATCAAATATTCTTCCTTCAAAGTGTGGGAGACAGCCGCAGAAAACACAAGGCTATGGCAGATGATTCCAGGTATGTGTTTGTGAAGCAGTTTCCACCATTTGGAGAAAAGCAGTTTGTTTGTTTAGGCTCCTATACAGAAGTCATAATTTACAATACATTTTTTAATTTCCAGAATCTTACATTTTTCATTTTCTGAGCAAGATGGCTGCTAAATGTCATTTGTAGGCTCAGCAGACCTCATTGAAATACACGAATAAACTGAAAACCATTGAGATATTGGTTTTGTATACGTTGCTTTTTTCGCCTTTAGTGTCTTTAGTGCACAACCATATATTAGAAATGTTTAATTTCATATTTACTGCATGTCTTCCTGGCTGATAGCTCTTACAGTCTTGCAGGGATACGTCTTGCCTCCATGATTTAGTGCAGTTTACACAAAACAAATGCACAAGCTGCATCTCAATGGAATGTTGCACAAACGGTAAAAAACAAGTTTAATTTAAACTGAACGCACAGATCCATCAGGTGTGGTATTTACCTTGCTGTGCTGTTCCACTAAACAGTTTATCTTTATTCATGTTGCACTCTGAACTTCCTTCTAATAGATTAACAGCAGGTATGGTCTCGGTTACTGTTTTGGGTGCATCTTTGTGTTAATGCCCATTTCATTCTGAAACTGTACTAAAGCTAGTTGGACGTTCCCAAATCTTTTAGCTGCATAGCCTCATTTCACAACTCAAAAAGAATATTTTACTAAGATAAGTGTTGGGTTTTTTGCACACAGGTGGCTGTAAAACAGAGAAAGTTTGAGACTAGAAAGTCATTTGTGTTACAGCTGATAAAATAAAGATGACAAGTGAAATAAAACACTTTGCGTGATGGAGGTACAGGGATTCACATGCTGCAAGTTTCATCTAAATCCTTGTATTGTAGAGAAATCTTGTGCATCATTTCATACATTTTTCCCTGAAATTCAGGCTAACAAATTTGACATTTTTGGAACATGTGGGATGTCTAAGACAAATTAAAACTAAGATTCAGGTTTGACAGTTTGTACTGTGGCACTGCGAGGCTAAAATGTCCAAAACCCCACAAATCAGGAGTTCTACTTTCGGATACTGAATCTAAATGTCTGAGGCCCTCCTGTCAGAAACTCACGCCACAACCATTGCGGTCGTCCCAAATAATACAAACTCTGCGTATCTGAAGAGGAAATGACTGGTAAACGAACAGGAAACTTGACTTCCTCTCGCGTGGATTTACTGCAACCCTTCCGGCCGATGAAAATTTAGGGATAACATTGCAAAAATGGAGAATGTGGAGAACAGCGTTGCCTGTGTCTGTAGGTGTGTTTTTATGTGTAATCACAGACCTGTTGCTGTCTGCACCAAAAAAAATCTTTATTTCTTAGAGCTCCTGTTCAGAAAGTAGAGACCCATATTTGATGTACACATTAAATGAAGACTAGGGCACTGAAATGAGAGATAGTAATACTGTACAGGCCGCCTCTGCTGCAATAAGCTAGGCAGGAGGACCCCCTCCTCCCTCATCAGAAAATAAACTAATCTCTTTTTTGTCTTTTTTTTGGCCTTTTTTTTAGCAAAAGAATACGATCTGTGTAGAAACAAGCAACGTTCTGCATCTGTCATCTCCTGATCAACCCTTCAAAATGCTCTCTGCAGAAGTCAAACGGAAGAAAAACAAAAGAAACCTGAACACAACTTCAGTTGAAAGGATTTAAGTTATAGCAATACGCACACTATCAAGTGTACAATTTGTCAAGGTTCATCATTTGATTTCTAATAAAATACCTTTTTTTTTAAAAACCCATATACATTTCATATATTTATCTTTTTGGGGTATATGGATCCAAAAATAGACATTTAAATCATAAAGAGAGAATGGGAGGATAAGGGGGAGGAGAAATAAAACTACAAAAGCTACGAATGGTTGTCCGCCATCTCCCAGGAGACAGAGAGAGTGAGGACAGAGGAAAGAGAGCGAGATAGGTAGAGAGAAAAAGAGGGATAAAGAAAGAGAAGGAAGAAAGCAAGTTAGGAGGGGATTGGCCAAGCTATACAGCGCAGTATGACACCCACTTTAGCTCATTACACACGTACAGTCGTGATCAAGGCACAGGGATCTTCTAAAAGTTTTTTTTTTCAATAAAGTTGTACAAAATAATACATTTTACAGTCTGTACAAGAATAATAGTTCAGCAGTAAAGTAAAGATGGACATACAAAGGAGCAAGAGGGAGGAATGGTGGAGGGAGGAATGGCAGGGAGGTGCAAGCAGGTTGTTTGACCACATGAGTAAAAAATAAAAAAAACGAGTCCTGTTTGTTGTCATCTTCTTTTTTATATTCCAGGATTATAATACTTTATTTTCTCTTAAAACAACAAAAAACATTGCCAGAAGTGCAAATGAAAAGGTGGTGGTTGGGGGAAAAGGGGGAGAAAATGAGAGAGAGGGTGAAGATGGAGAGGAGAAAGAAAGAAAGAGACAGACAGAAAGTCAAGATAAAGAAAGAGCGCACAGGGCACAATGGCACAAAAGTCTACACAGACAAAACAGCTGTGGAGACAGTAAAACAGGATGAGAGTTCTCTTTAACTTATATGGTACTGTACTGTAGAAGGATGCTTTTTGCCCTCCGTTTTAAGTTCCATAAAAGTTGGCATTTTTGTTTCTTTTGTTTGTTTTTTTATTTTAACTCAATATATCCTCCTCACATTTTTGCTCCACAACCAACAAGGCAAAGTCAGGTGGCAAACAGTTCTGTGGAGAAGTCGTCCCTGTCAAACGTGGCCGAACTCCATCAGAGAAATTCACATCGGAGTCGGCTCCGTCCGGTTTCTGTGAACCCCTGACCCCCACTGAAGTCTCGCTAACACACCCGTGGTCCATTTAGTCTGTGGTGACGCTGCTCCTCGGGGCTGAATCTCAAAGCGCCGCTCTGGATAAATCGGCTGGCATCTGCCCCCTCGGTCGTGCAGTCCAGTAAAAAGCAGGTGTGATACATTTCTGTGTGCAAGCAGAGCCTGTGGCTGGATTTAAAGACGTCTGTAAGTGATAGGAAGGTTTGGTGTTACATGGTTCGAGTCAAGTCCTGAGCACAGTGCTTGTGTTTTTTCTTGTTTTTCTTAGATACAGTGTTCAGCTGATCTGTTATTTATTCTCTATTTGCAGTATATCAACAGTTCTCTCTTTCCCAGTTGCACTGAAGTAGTAGCTCTCTTAGTTTCCATCCCAAATCTCATCAACAGGGAAATCACACAACTGCAGCTCAAACCCCTCCTCGCTGCAGGAAACTCAGGCCAGACTGGGCCTTTTCAGAAAGGTGACGGTAACATGTGTGGGGATGGTGCTGAAAGATGAGGAGCTTTGAATATGGCATCTGTTCATGTGTCAGCCCCTCAAACTCTTCCATCAAGTAGCTCTTTCTACATCAGGTAGGGAGTTTGCATCAAGGAAGTTCTGGGTGTCTTTACTGTAAGTGTGAGTTTGTGTGTTTTGGCCCCTGTTTGGTCACCAGAGCTCACACACTTCTGTGGAAGAGGAGAGTTCAGAGACTCGGGGTTCAGGGTTTTTTCATAGTCAGATCCGTTTTTCTGTTTTTGGCCAAACACCTTTCCTCTCCCATCACAACAGCTCGTACTGCCGAAGGTGCATCCGCTGGATGATGTCTCGACAGTCGTTGAAGACGCGGCGGATGTTTTCTGTGTCGACGGCGCAGGTGAAGTGGGGGTAACAGTAGTGCCTCCCGTCTCCACTTGCTGTGCTGATCCTCTGCAGAAGAAAGAAAGAAAAACATTTTTAAAAATTCTTCACTGTGTATATGTATGTGTAAACACTAACAAATTTGCTGATTGATTGTGATTTTCTTTCGCAGCCTGGTTTCTTGGGAATAAATAAATAAATCAAATTGAAAATTACACATTTTTTCCAGACACTTCAGAATGAATTGTCAGATTATGAATTTTCCTTGAACTACTTATCTGTGACTCTTGGTCAGAAAACTCAACCAAATCGAAGGTTGAAGTTGGGTTATTTCATAAAATCACTTTTTTCTACATGCCTTATTGAAACATGTGTCAAAGACAAAGCATTTGCTCTAACCAGATTCTGTAAAAAAAATAAATAAATAAATAAATCTGTTCTCCTCAAGACAACTGGAAAGTCATTAGTGGCTCAAGTGTACCCAAAAGTCATGTGACAAAAATTCAGGGACTTTTCGGCTGAACTGGGTTGAACTGCAGGCAGTAATAAAATGTCATGTAAATGTAAATGTTAAACATGCTGATTCCAGGATTTTTTTTCTGGAATAAACTACTTCTAGTCGTGGTTGTGCTGTTTCCATAGAGCTGCAATGAAAAATGAGTCCACAGCAAGTAAAAATGTGATAGGAGGAAAATGGCACAGAAACTAATAGGGTTACAGAGGCTTTACTGAGCAAACAGTACACAAAGTTTCTTTGTCATGCCATATCTAGTTAACAAACTAAGTCCATGTTTGTAAATGACAACAACGGTCTTAAAAAAGTCAAACTTAGGCACTTACCAGGAATTCATCTCTAATGAAATACTTTGCCCTTGTAACACGTGGATCTTCCCCAGGCTCTGGTGTCGCTGACAGAGGAGAGACAGAAAAGGTAATGAGATCAAACTTCTCAGAACAATAATCTCATTCATTCATGAATTGATCACACAACAAGCAGTAAGCAGGTTTACATTACAATTAGAGTAATTACCTAACAAGCTGTAAAAAGTCATTTCTCACATCATCGTGATCAAGAGTCAGAACAACCTCACAACTGTATATCAGCAGGGTTCCTTCACATTTACTCTTTTCACAAATTTCCAGGCGTCTCGGGAGATTTTTCAATTCATATTTGGCACATTTGGTACAAGTAGCTAGATGTTTATCACATGAATAAATGGATTTAAAATGTACAATCTGAATATATGCCATTACTTAGCCAAACCGTTGTCAAAATATTGCAGCTTTAGGTCAGATAAGTCAAACAACACCAAACCTACAAAGGTTCAATGCACAACATTTTATTAAAGATGCAACAAGATCTCAGCCCAAACTGGACCTCTGCTCCCTATACTGTAAAATATCAAATAAATAATATTATATTATTGTTTCCCTTCAGATTTTTAGCATAATGTATACATAAAATGACATAAAAATTAGATCAAAAAGTTAAGAAATTAAATTTCTACAATGTCTGGCAGCTTTGGTTATTCAGTGTGTCCATGGAAATGACAAACACAGCTATAAATGTATGGTTTCCATATGCAGGAAAAATGTTTTTTGACAGCCACATCCATTATAAATGTACTGACAAGCAATAGAAAGACATTATTGCATTTTCTTTCAAACTAATTTGCCAATGGATGTTTGGATTTGGTGCATGTATAAAATACTGGAGGTAGAGCTGTTTCACTGTTTTATGTATTTATACCTGCTTTTATTCTATTTGTTTGTTTTTGTTTTTATTATTTGCCTTTTTTCCTGTAAAGTGTCTTTGAGTGCCCAGAAAAGCGCTATACAAATAAAATGTATTATTATTATTTTGAAGGCTGTGACAGAACAGAATAGAGGCAATAATTTGGGAACTTTTTTCTTATCTGGAGACGGCTAAAATCAAATTCCATACTTTTCTAAAAATGTTTAGGATCCAGTATAAAAGATGCCCTCTTGTGGTCACTGTCACTAAATGCATTGTCCCTCACATATATGATCTTTTTGGATGGATGGCCAGTCAAGAGTTTGTTCAGGTATTTGCCCATTCATGAAGAGCTTTATATTTTAAGCAGTTTCCGCCTGGGGATCAATAAAGCATTTCTGATTCTGATTTCTGATTCTCACTATAAGAAACCTTTTTGTACAGGAAACACTTTACAGTGATAAGCAGGGTGTTAAAATCAAACGGACAAAAACTGGGACTTATTTGGCACAAGATGTGGAAAAATGGGACATGTTGGTATTTTTCCAGATAAAAGTTGAAAATTGGGTGCTTTGGTGTGTACAGTCAGCCCACTTAAAAGGTGAACTTCTCAACAAAACCCACAATCTATTTAAAGCATTCTGGAAATCAAATGTTAACATGTTCTGAAGTAATTTAAAAAAAAATAGCCGTGGGAGCCAAAAGTGTCTGTAAGTGAATAAAATCATAGACAGGCTGCTCACCATCGTCAGGTGTTGTGTAGCGAGCAAATTCAGGAAAGTATTCCTCGATTTTGGACTTCCCTGCCAGCACCTTCTCTGCTAGAAGGTCCTGTTTATTAAGGAACAAGATGACAGAAATGGTCCGCAGCCACCTGAAGAGAACAAAACACTTCAAATTAACATCACAGTAACACTGAAGTATCAAACTGAAAGAGACAAATGAGAAGGAATCATTGCTCGGGTTTAGCCGAGAGAAATCTTCAGTGCTGTTTAGAAATGGAATTTAAAGTGTAAAAAAACTATAGAAAATAATAAGTAGCCAAAGGTGTGTTTACATGAACTTTCAACTGCGACAAAAATCTGAAAAAGCAGGTGCTATTTATGTAGAAGTACAAAAAAAGGAGAAAAACTAAATGTAGGAGTCGTTGCTTGATGTTAAATGGTGCAGACAACCATATAGAAAAAACCAAAGGCACTCCAGGTTAATACACATTTCTGTATTTGTCTGCTTATATGCTTAAAGAATAAACTAATAAAGTTATTTCACCTGAAGACGGAGTGCCTTGTTTAATTTACCATTTTTATAAATTTATTCCAATTTCCTGGAAAGAAAACCCCAAACATTTTCACAACTGAAACCTGCAACACAAAAGATGGAATACATTTTGGCTGCCATTCTGCAATTTGAACTCATAAATAATGAATGATGTTGCCAGGAAAACCCCCACACTGTGTTATGCAATTCAAGAGAAGATGCTGGATGGCTCAGTGACAGGTTTGATCAATAACTATCGTCTATCTGCAGATGTGAAAAGCTGATCTTCTTAGAAGGCTCTTGGGAATCCATGTAAAACACACTTTTGGAAACACGTTACCCAGAATATTTGCAGTGCGACAGACATTAACAGTCTTCACCTGTTGTTCCAGATGTTCTTGAAGAGGTTGAGGGCCTCCTGTAAACGGTTGGTCTGATTGTCCTCTCGGATCACCATGTTGTAACTGCTACTGGCCACCACGAAGATGATGGCTGTTACATCTGAGGAGGAGCAGCGATAAATCAGACTCGGGGACACAACATGACATGAGCTGAGTGAAGTGAGAGGAAGCAGAAATTAACTCAAGTTACCATTAAAGCACTGAATCCATTTCCGGCGTTCATCTCTTTGACCGCCGACATCGAACATACTGTGGATTGAACAGGAGACATCAGTGTAAACATGGAAAATGCTGCCATCGTGTGGAGAAACTGATCCATTTGTTTATATCCTGAGCCACGGCACATGTTTAATACCGACACTATGATTCAGTTGTTCTTTATGCTTTTACTTACTGGAAATTAACTTTGTCCACTTGGAATCTCGTCTCAAAGATCCCTGATGTCAGTACTCTGCACCGCAGCAAATCCTGGTGAAAACGACAGAAAGTTTAACAAAAATGCAACAGGGATCTTAAACATAATCTACAGGATTTTGAATGCTTATACTGCAAAAATTCTCAGCTCTGGACTTTGTAAACCTGAACATACTGGACAAATATGATGCTTATATTGTCTGCCTTTACTTTAAGGCTATATAAAATGACTGCAAAAGATTAATCTTGGATGGTTTACCAGGGGTGTCAAATCCTGGTCCTCGAGGGCCACTATCCTGCATGTTTTAGATGTTTCTCTCTTCCAACACACCTGATTCAAATGATCAGCTCATCATCAAGCTCTGCAGAAGCCTGATAACGATCATTTGAATCAGGTGTGTTGGAAGAGAGAAACATCTAAAACATGCAGGATAGTGGCCCTCGAGGACCAGGATTTGACACCCCTGGTTTAGACAATAACGTTAAAGCTGGGGTAGGCACAATTTCTTTCTCATAACTTTTTAGCATTTTGTAATTCAAGTGGTGTCAAAGAAAGCACCTCCTCTTGGCTGTTTTAAGGCTAAAGAAATCTAGCCTGTGACAAGAAACCTAGGCCAATCCCAGGGCTGTTCAGGGCGAAGTGTTTCTATTGGTTGTTTTATATGTGCAGATGCACAGAGGCCAAATTTAACGGTGGAAAATCCTGGAGGAAAAGTTGCTATTGCAGCACCGGCAACATCTACTCACATCGCAAAGCAACCCACAAAAAGAAAGAAGGACCAATCAGAAAGAGAGTCTGGCAGTAAACACAAAAAACATAAATACTGATGAAGCATGCCAGAGATTTTAGAGTGGTTGTCTTCTCGGAACAAAGTTCTAAGAATGCAAATGTGAAATTTCCTATTTATGTAGCTTACTAGGGCCTGTATGTATTTAACTCTGCTCATCTGGTGGGACGGGTTCAGAACAAAGATGGGAAAGCCTGTTTTTTTTGTTTGCCTTTCCCAACTTCTGCCTACCATAGCTTTAAATTTGAAGGTGAAAATAACAGGTTATCGCTGTGCTGCTTGACTCCATGTCAAAAGATTTGCCTCCAACACTGCTGCTTTATAATCCTCAACATGGATGTACAACATTAAGTTTGTGCAAAAGAGCTTGCAAATAGTAACAGACTGCCTTTTAATATTTGATATGGATCATAATTCTAACCACACTTCATTGTGAAATACCACTGAATAGTTAAATAGTGAATTGTGGGTAATATTAACTTTGTGACAGAAAAGGTTCACCCACCTGATCTGTTGGAGTGTAATCACTCTGTTTCACAATGTCGATCTTGTCTAGAAAGCTGAAGAGACACAGAAGAAACGACAAGGTAAGAAAACCAAAGTTGTTGGGATGATATTGCTGCTTCATATTGTTGAAAACTTGTACAAGTGTGCTCAGGCAGCACAGTTAGTAAAAACAAAACCGAAAGGAAACTGCAAACGATGTATGTCTTCTTCAGCAGGGAGCACCATCTCTTTAACAACATTTAAAAAGCGTAGACTAAAAGAATAAATACAGCAACATCTCAGCTGGTGTATTATATGAAACACAGCAGTTGTTTTACCAGACTAGATTCCACAGCTCTCTCTTCCAGAATTTTCTTGAGCGTTTGCAACACATTTGTGAATGTCAATGCTGTATTTTCTACTGATGAATCAGATTTAGCACATCTATATGTAGTTATTAGGTCGAAAAGACTACATATTACTTCAACCTTTTTGGACTGAAGAGAAAAAAAAACAGGAACCCATTTTTTTTATTTGTTATGATAATCCTTTAAAAAATAAGACTTAATAACAAGCTAAATATTTGTATTTGTCTAAGCATGTTGGTTATTTTGCTGCCATCTTAACTTGCAGATTTAAAAGGCATGTCGTCTTAAAATCGCCACAAATTACACCATTTGTCAACGACAGAAGCTGTAAAAACAGAGAATTTTCAGATTTTAAACTCACAGACAGTCCCTGTACTACTCAACATCGTCAGGAAACTTAACCAAATCTTATCTTAAACTTGTGATATTTGATCAAAATTACTTTATTTTTGCCTCATTTAAAAAATCCAAAGTAAACAGTTCGCTCTGACCAGAATCTTTAAAAAACTAAAAATTCTGCACTCCTCTGTGCAAATCGAGAGGCTACTCTTTGGCTGAACTGGGCTGAACTGCAGGCTGTGTACACAGAGCAGATATGAGCCAACTCAATCCGATCTGCAGAGTCCCTCTCTACTTTTAAGAAAAAGCTAAAGACCCAACTCTTTTATGAATATCTATGCACTTAATGATGATGATGATGCTATCAGTGTTGCATATGGAAGATGTTGTTGTTGTTGCTATTGCTATAAAAAAATAAATAAAAACTATGCACTTCTCGAGCATGTCTGTCAGCACTGTCTCCAATCAGGACCTAATACAGAATTTTTGCTCTTCCCGGCCTTGGCGCCTTCTGTCTAGATCTTTGCTTATGTTCTTTTCTCAGATGTACGTCGCTTTGGAGAAAAGCGTCTGCTAAATGAAACTGTAACATTGTAAGTAGGCAAACAAACTAAAAACGTAAGTTGTGAATTATCTATAGTATGTAGATCTCTCATTTTGCCCCAAGTATTGGAAACACTTGTGGGCACTTGGACAAATGTTGTACATGAATAATCAAAGAAATTCAACTTTTTGGTTGTGCATGTTTCCGTAGAGGTGCAGGACTTTATATTGCAGTGAAAGATTCACACACAGTGAGTAAAAAACACCCAGAAACTGCTTGGGGTTCAAAGAGTTAAAGATTAAATACAAATTTAAATATTAGGACACAAGACCAAAGCACTTTTAGCATTATAGGGGACAGTGAACCCCTTGTCTCAGATAACTGAGAGCCTTTACTGGGTTCTTTGCTTATTAGACAAAGACGGAGCAGCTGACCAGGAAGGAAAGTAAATTTGCAGAGAAAAGAAGAGAAGAACTCCTGTGAGAGGGAGGTGGGAAAGAAGGGAGAGTGAGAGACAGAGAATGAAAGCATAGTGGCGTCTGTCTGACATTACAGAGCAGATTTCAAAAATAGCTCCCCAGCGCCCTGGCCTGCAGCACGGTTACCATGGAAACCCAACCACAGGCACTATTAATAGTCTATCAGCTCCCAATCTCGTGCAGCTGGAGAAGCTCCAGAAAGGAGACAGACAGACGGATGGAGACAGAGGAAAGAGGAACAGAGAGGAGGAGAGACAGAAAGCAGGAGAAGGATGAGTTTGTGCTGGAAGTGTGAGCGAGCAGAGGGAGGAAGCACACGGCTGGACTGTACCATCTCAACCACCTGAGGGAGAAATGGGGGGAGGTTTTTTTGGCTTATGTAAACTTTTAAACAATCTGAAGGTCTAAATTAAATGCAGGTATTATTCTACAAGAGTGATATGATGGTAGAAAAAAAAGCAGTTGAGGCTGCAGACTCGCAGTCCAGAGCTGAGCAGAGAAGGTTTCCTCCTCAAACATCACCCCTCCTCATCTAAACATCCTCTGATCTGTAGATGACTCAGCCTCGGCCATGTTTGCTCCCAAACACTGCAAACTGCTGCTCTTACAGCAATCCTTCAATGTGTATTTTCTGTGTTTTTACCTTTTTGTTTTTTGCTTTGCAAATGGTAACTTTAACACAACACTGCAATCAAGTTTTGGAATCCATTTAAAGATACTACTGATGACTCCTGTCTTGCCTTAACTACTCTTTTTAAATGGCCCACATTTGCTAGGTTTAGTCCCAAAACTAAAAACATCAATACTGATAGAGAATGATATGCACTTGCTACTAATATGGAGCAATTTAGTTGTATTTGTCAAAGCATGTCACTAATTTTAATGCCATCTTAACTTTACCTTAACCAAAACCTGCCAGAAGGTTTGAAAAGCATGTTGAGCTTAAAAAAATAAAATAAAATGCCATAATTACAACATATATGAGGTCCATAAACTTTAGAATTTCGACCTTACAACTGTCCATGAACTTCTCATCTGTTATGTGCTGTTCTGTCGCAAAAATGAACCAAATCTAAGCTCATATTTTTAAAATTTCTCCAGAAAATAAATGGTTTGCTCTAACCAGATTCTGTGCAAAAACAAAAACTCTTGCAGTGCTCGTCAAAACCACTGAGCCATTAATGACTAATCTGCGACCAACAGTGATGTGACAAAAATTCAGGAACTTATCTACTGAACTGGGCTGAAATGCAGGCTGTGTTTACACAGACACAAAAATAAAACTGTGACAACTAGAAACTGGTTAATGTCCATCTTTCGGTTTACACCTGAAAGTAAAACACACAAAAAACTTCCCCACTTCACTATCTCTGCCAGAGTAAAATAGCATTTGCTGGTTACACAGTGAAGCTGAAATCATATTTATAGTCAGTTATTTATGTCCTACAGCTGCCACTAGATGTTACTAAAGAGCCAAATCTTTCAGTATCTTCATGACTTTACATGAACAGTTTACTACCAAGACATTATTTTGTAAAACCCCATTCAGTATGGCAATAGTCTGATGTAATTCACAATTCTCATGTTTATCAGTGACATGTATGAAGTGAGCCACATTACAGAGAGTTAACAGTGAGATTCAGGTCTCAATGAAGGCATCAAACATGAGTCCATAAAAAAAAAAAACACACTAAAATACACACACAAAAAAGCTATGACTAACAAATCTGAAAATCTAGTCCCAGGTTGTGGAAAGGTGTTAGAAAAGATTGTTTTATGAATTATAATATTGACTGTGTTAATGTTCAGACAAAATAAGCAGAGAAGCTACATCACATCTACATCAAGAATGAGGTGCTTATGTTATCTGGTAACTACACCTATGGATATTTGAATAAGATTAACAAGTGAGTCCATCGTCTTTCCAATAATTACTCGGAAAAAGATGTTGGGGAATTAAGGAATGCTGAGTTTCTATATGTTAGGAAAAACAGAAGCAGTGGCCATTACGACTGGGTTGGGACAGAAGATTTCCCTGTTGCAGCTCAGATTTCCAGCTTAGTTTAAAAGTCACCTGTCGGATGCACATTTTTCCCCAATAAGTCTGCATCAAGTTGAGGTTAGTTAAAAATGTGTGTTGACTTGGCTGCATGGCTGCGATCAGACAGGGGCAGTGAATCCTGTGGTTCTTAGTCATATTTTATTATAACTTTCTGTTTTCAAATCACAGGATGTAATCTGGACCACTCACAGGAAATTACGTTAAAACGCACAATGTCACAGATTTACAGAAACAAAACAATGCCGACATGTGACAGCCAGATGATCCTTATGAATGAAAAATGCAGCCTGTGTCTTCTTAACGGACGGGAAGGCAGACAAATCGAGAAAATGTTGCAGGGGCTCGACTCAGGATGAGTGTGACTTCCTCTGATTTCATGCTATGATTAATGGCCTTAATGACTGACTTCTGTTTGAATGATTTAAGGAAACCACCTCCCACCAAATATAACATCAGCCTATATCTTTGTCAATAAAGAAACTCGTCATCCTGACAAAAACTGATCCCCAGCAGTGTTTGTTGCTGGAAAGTGATAGAGGCTCTGCTGCTTCCTGGGATAAAAGTATTTAACATGTGCAACATTGGTGTTACCAAGCTTTGAAAAAAGTGACTCTACATACTATTGATATCTTACTATTTACATTTCTAATTTGTTTCCATACTTGTCTCCTATCTGCATTGTCTAAACGTAGCCTGAAGTTCAGCCAAAAAGTCCATGAATCTTTGTCACATGACTGTTGGTCACAGATGAGTCACTAATGGCTTCATGGTTGCACCAAAGAACACAGAATTTTTGTTTTTTTACAGAATCTGGTCAGAGCAAACACTTTATTTTTGGTTAATTGTTAAATGAGGAATTCATAATAAAGCTTTTTTTTATTTTTTTTGACAAATACCAGTTTAGATTTGGTTTAGTTTCCTTACCGATCAGTACCTCACAGATGAGTAGTTCAAAGACCATCAGAAAGTTCAAAATCCAACAAGTCTCTGTGTTTTTACAGTTTGTGTGATAAATGATAGAATTTTGACGATATTGCAAACACAACATGCCTTTCAAACCTGCCAGCAGGTTATATTATTGTACTTATGAATGTTTAACAATAATGATGGTCAGAAAAAGCAAATCGTGTTACTGAAGTTCTTAATAAAAAATAAATCCAAAACAGGATGTGAAAGATCTTAAATTGAAAAATACTAAAACTGCAAAGACCAAAATCTTCTTAGGAGGAAGCCTTAGATTAACCCTTTAAGACCTACAATAGAACAAGTAGCCAGAGCATATCTTCACCTTTATAGATGCTGTAGTGCCATTTAAAAAAAAGCAAAATACATATACAATCAGACATAACTATATACAGAAAGAACCAATTTGCAGAAAGACAACATGTACATCAAATGTATATATACAGTGGAAACCAGAAGTTTACATACACTGCATAAAAAGACACATTACCATTTTTTTCTCACTGTCTGACAATAAATCAGACTAAACCTTTCCTGTTTTAGATCAGTTAGGATTACCAAAATTATTTCTATTTGCTAAATGCCAAAATAATGAGAGAGAGAATTTTTTAGAGAATTTTTTATGCTTTTCTTCAAGGTCAAAAGTTTACATACATGTCCTTAGTATTTGGTAACATTGCCTTTAAACTGTATGACATGGTTCAAACGTTTTGGGTATCCTTCCTCAAGCTTCTCACTGTAGTTTGCAGGAATTCTGGCCCATTCCTCCTGACAGAACTGGTGGAACTGAGTCAGATTTGTAGGCCGCCTTGCTCACACACGTCTTTTCTGCTCTGCCCACAAATTTTCTATAGGATTGAGATCAGGGCTTTGTGATGGCTGCTCCAAAAGGTTGACTTTGTTGTTCTAAAGCCACTAAGTCACTAATTTGGTGGTATGTATACGGT
>OMNN01018933.1:0-17575 GCA_900302755.1 Chromis chromis
ATTGACAGAGGCCCCACTGCACAAGCCAGAGTACCCAAAGGATCCACTGCCAACGTCCTGGTGCCAGACCCCATAGGACACCCTGAGAGGTCCTCTTGTCCATGCCCAATGGTTCAGAGCATTTTGACCACATAAGGGGGACCAACACAATATTAAGCAGGTGGTCATAATGTTATGCCTGATCGGTGTACATCTGAATGCTGACCACTTTATAAAGAACTGTTCTTTGTCAACTCAGAATCAGTTGAGAAATACAATGAAATCAAGGTAATGACTGATCGTTACAATAGTACTTTACTTAATGGGAAGTAAAGACTTCTTTTACTTGCAAATCATTGTCATTACATCCTGACAGGTGCAGTTTTGTGTTAAGTTTTGCATTTATCGTGATCCACTGTGTTAGATATCTAGATCACATCTGTAGATCTGCAGGAGTACAAAGTAAGGAAAAATACAATATATGACTTCCGTGACATGGCTGATGAATACTGGTTAATTTTATGATGCACTACTTAGTTATCCGTCGGCGTGGGTAACTAAGTAGTGGTCACTGCCGTCTGTCTGTCTGTCTGTCTGTCTGTCCATCTGTCTGTCTGTATGTAGGTGTGTGGGTGGCTATGTCCGCACCATAACTCGAGAACAAATAGAGATAGGATAATTAAACTCAGCACAGATGTTCATCTTGACCTACCCTGGTCACCCATTCATTTTGGGGTCAAAAGTTCAAAGGTCAAGGTTGCAGGGCTACTTAGTGCAAAATCCCCTTATAATCTACTATATAAACTTGCAATGATGAACTTTGGTATATCTAAGGGTAGGACTACCACATTGTATCTCTTGGCCTTGAACCTGACCTTTGACCTTGAACTTACTGCCGTCTGTCTGTCTGTCTGTCTGTCTGTCTGTCTGTCTGTCTGTCTGTCTGTCTGTATGTATGTATGTGGGTGTGTGGGTGTGTGGGTGCGTATGTCTGCACCATAACTCAATAACAAAGACAGATAGGACAATCAAACTCAGCACAGATGTTGATCTTGACCTACCCTGGTCACCCATTAATTTTGGGGTCAAAAGGTCAAAGGTCAAGGTCACAGGGCTACCTGCCATGTTTAGGAAGGCATCCGACGTTGGTCTGCATCTCGCTTGAGTGCATTCTAGTTTGTATTAAGTTTAAACCCCTAAAGTAGCACACACTTCACAAAACGCAAGACTCATGTCCACCATCATTATTTCATTATTATGTACTTCATTCATCATGCATAACTGCATAAAGTGTACTGGTGCATTCCCAAAAACTTGACTCTTTTATGCCTGTGATGGCACAAAGTGTAATTTGACTAACAGAAGTAAAAGGGGCCTATGCGTAATTACTGGTAATGTCATTGCCATTTAGTGTCTGCCTTTGCTTGTCTCTCCTCATTTCAGAGTTAATGAGGAACAGTTCATTATATAAGTACTTTCAATAACACCCTGTTAGCTGAATGGTGACAACGTATGTCACATAACCACAATGCAAACCACAAAGTGTAAATACACTCATTACAGACAGACTAGCTGTTGTAGTTTTTCACAAAATACTGTATTTATTAGCAGTTCAAATTTGTCCCATATTCATTTCTTGACAAATCAGGATTTTGCATATGTTATTGTTAAAAAAAAATCGGATACAATAGGTGGTATAAGTACATTGAGAGATAAATCCAATTTTGTTTGGGAATATACTTCATTTATCATGACTGAGTTTCCCATGGAAAAACTCCCTCCTTTTTATCATGTACTTCACCACAGCTGTCAAGCTTTCTTGCATTTTCGAGATAGCAATCAGTGACAGCAGACAAGAGCAAAAGCCACCAGCCTGCGGGTCATGAATAAGAAAACAACTGAGATCCCTTTGGCAAAAAAAAATGTTTTCCAGCTACCCTTCATTAGCTGGAGCACCTTTCCTACAGCTTTTCTCCGAAATCCCCACCTGCAAGCAGAGCCACCAACATCTTCTCTGCTTACCAACTGCCAAAGACTCCCAGGCTCCTCATTCCACTGCATCTCTCAGCACTGACTCTCTTATCCTCGTCTATACTCTGCCAGAAAAGCACCTGAGGGCCTGCACTCCTCCGCTGGTATTTCTGCTGAAAGCTATAATAAATCATTTGCCTTTTGTGTCTCGGCTTTCTGCCTATTTTGCTAATGTGTTTTCTCTCGTAGATCCTGGTTTTGGAGTTGAAAGAGGCCTACTTTAAATAGGTGCACGAGTGTGCTAAGACAGATTCAGTGCTGTCTTAGCACACTCAGTGATTCTTGTTCCTTGTCATCACTCCAATGCCCCATTTCCCCAGGTTGAATAGCACAGGAAGCATAGTGCTGGAGATGCATTGTGAAAGTAACAGGTAAAGGAGAGGAAGAGGAGGGAGAAAGAAAAAGGCTTTTATCAGAATGTAGTAATTGAATATTTGATTCACAGTACCCTGACTTTTGTTGCTGTCCACAAGTGTTTTGACCATAGCGCTATATCAAATGCCAGTGACTTCGGTTGTGGTAAAGTGACTCTGCAGGGAAGAAAGCCTAGTGTTTACTCAAGGGGGAGAATTTCACATTTTGACCAAATTGACTCTGTATAGAGCACAGCTCAGCAGGCCATGTAAATATCAAAAAAGGTTTAATGAAACCATGAGGGATGACAGGTTCCAAAGTACATATTATCTATGGAGAGGTCACAGTGGGAAAGTGGCCCGCCATCCGTCTGCATTTCTTTTAGTGGCCAGAAAGTCATGAGCCATGATTGGAATTTTTTGGTCAGAGCTTTGTGTTTGAGCTCAAGGCTTTCTGACAACCCCTTCCTCACTGTGTCATCCCCCCATGCACACACGGACACGCACACGTGTACACACACTCGCGCACACAGTTACACGTGAACACACACGCACGCTCTGCCATCCAGTTCAGTGGCTTGGAGCTCTTGCAAAGTTCCTAAATCCACCTCCTGCATTCTGGGTTGGTGGGAGCAGACTTCCTGAAAACAATGGAATGGTCTAATCTGCGGATTTGCCAGTGGATTTGATAAAGGCCCATGTTCTAAGCCAAAGTTTCTCTGACCTCTTGTTAAAAACTTCTCATCTCTCCCTGCCCATCCCTCCCACTCTTGTTCTTTTTATGAATAGGGGGAGAGTGGATTACCAGAGGTGCTGTGTCTCTAATTAAACTCTTCTCTCTGTTGCACCCCTCCCTTGCTTCTATCCCCCATCTTCTGTCCCAGATACACCCAGACAATCATCACATTCTCTCTCTCTTTTGGCATTCTGGCACAACCGTTAGTTGGTAATGAAAAGACTCATGCTGATGACTCCCAACAAGAGTAAAGCGCAGTGGTGTCGAGGTCACAAGTCAAAGGTCAATCCTCAGAGGTTAGGCGGAGGTTAATAAGGTGTTTTGTCACTTGAAGAAAATGTCTAATCTCCCTGAGACTGAAAAGGATGCATCTTTCCTTTAGCAAACTTCACAAGTAGCCACCAACCCCCTTCCCATTCTCCTGCTAACCTCTTCTTTCAAGTCCACTCCTCTTTGTTGTCCACTCTTTGTAGTTCATCTCAACCAAGCAAAACTTTTCCAAAGCTGCGGTTTGTCCGGGATTAATTTACGGCAACATTTCCTAAATCCCTTCTTTCTATCTGCTCATCATCTTTCATGGAAAGCTGTCCTGCGCCAGCCGGTTTGAATGGCTAACTAGCTGATTCCTGCGAAACAATTAAAATTCCAGCCTTTGGCCCGGGCTCTGTGAGCTGTCTTGAAGCATGGAGCTCAGTTGGGCACAGATGCAACTTTGCTGACAGGAGCCCACTTGATGAGGGTATTATTTTAATGGAAAAGAGTTGCCTATTCATTATATGCATGCGGTCCTCACTGAGACACAAAGCACAGATAATGACAGGAACCAAAAGCTGGCAAAGTGCCAGGTCTGCAAAAAAAATGCTGCCCACTTGCCAATCTACAGTACCAGTGACTCAACTAGACAGCTGTGGACAATAAAGTGGAAAACTGGCCTCCTTTATGGTCTTTACTGCGCTCACAAACATCACATTTACATATCTACTGTCACTCATTAGACTTGTCATTTATTTGACTACATAATACAACATTATTCCTCTCCAAACCCAGTAGTAGATCCGTTTTTTTTTTTTTCAGCAACGATAGCCTGCTGGCTGTTTTCGCAGTCTTTCCAGAAATAGATGCTGTGCTGAGGACACACTAGAGCTAAAACTGCAGAAAGCATTTTCTTACGCCCATGTTTCCTGTTTACTGGATTATTTTCTTATGCGGTGCTTACTTCCGTATGGGTGAGCAATTGTATCTTTGGATGCCTTTCTGTGTTCACATGTTGCGCTTCAAAGCATCTCTTTAGGATTTAATCCCAAATCATACTGTAGAAAAACTATTTCGAACTGTGTGGACATTCCACACAAATTGCTCACAGACATTTATCAGTTCCACACATGTTTGTGTGAAATGTGTGTTTGTCGAATATGCTTCACTACTTCTATGAGGAAACCCACAACATTAGGTCAAGGCAATGTGGTGTGTTGTGCCACTGATGGCGAAGAATGTGACATATTGAGGACAAACAGGCTTTTCCACAAACAAAAATATGGGGAAAGCCCACATTTGTGTTTTCCACTTGTTTGTGAAAGAACCACACTGTTATTGTTTTCCTGTCAATATGAATTACAGTAGTGTGTGAAGACTTTTTGTCCTTCTCTATAATTGCCCATTTCTTTGTGAAAGGAATCCTCGGACATTGTTGGACTTTGCTGAGAGAGTAGTTTGTCCATAATCATTTTGGTTTCTAAAGAAAAATGTTTTTGTAGTTTAGTCCTTTTTTTGTAATGCGACATTAAAACATTAGAATACAAAAGGCACCATAGGGCATTGCAAATACTTATAAATGTCAATTTGACATGAGATACAATAAGGTTCTGATTAAATATACCACAGATGCCTTGTAATTTGGGTGTACTTTCTGCAACGAGGCAAGAAAATGTCTTATGGGATGCATATTTTGCTCCAGAATTGTTCACTGTGCCACACTGTAGACACATAAAAGTTAACTATCATATGCACCAACTTGAGAACTGTAAAAAATATCTGTAAAGGGATTCCATACTACGCATATATTCTAGAAGC
This sequence comes from Chromis chromis, assembly GCA_900302755.1. Lineage (NCBI taxonomy): Eukaryota > Metazoa > Chordata > Actinopteri > Pomacentridae > Chromis > Chromis chromis. Next base: position 5,170 of record OMNN01018933.1, read on the forward strand.
ATAAAAACACATCCTGTCTTCAGTCTGGTCAGCACTGTGTTGACTAATAGGCACTGTGGTACTTTAATATTGTTAATTATTCTTATTCAGAGAGGATGACAGAGTTTTTTATGGTGTTCAGTGGTCTATGATATGTGAAAAACATCTTTGACAAATGCACTGATTAAGAGCAAACACAATTTACATAAAGCTTAAATTAGCAGAATGAGAGTGGGTGCACTGTGCATCTTGCATATCTCCAATTTCGCAAAAAAAAAAAAAAAGGACATGCACTGTCCGGTAACATTTAGAATCTTTACCATTGAGACATTAACAAAGTAGAAACAGGCACAGAAAACGCGGAAGATTCAGACAAAGTGCAGAGTGAACAGAGGTAAACCACAATTCTTTTTCAATCAGATTTAAAGGTGAAGCGTTGCTGAAAGTTCTCTGCTGCTGTGACATTTCAGAATCGGGCCTGGGACCATTTTAGATGCAAAAAATAAAAATCAAGTGAAAAATATTATTGCGTATTATTTTAACTGTTGCCTAGCAAGAATATGGTTGTATATATATGTTTTCATTCATAAAGAACTCTGTATTCTGTATTAATAAAGTAGGCCTATTTTTATTAATAAATACCTTTTTTTGCACTGTGGGATAATGAAGTGTCAGCTTAATAGTGCATGTGACCACAGAACTTTGAAAAAAGCACTGCAATGTGTAGGTTGTTTGTTTTGTTTCCATATTACTGTCATGATCTTAGAGACTAATTTGCCAGTTGTTTGTCAACAGTAGGCCTATCACGCTGCATATGCTGTTTAGAGACCAACAGAAGAATTAGTGTTGAAAAGTTTGACAGATGGGCATATTAAATGTTCTTCATGGCTTTTAAAGTTGTCCTTGGACATTTTATGACTGTGGAAAGGGTGAGTAAATAATGCATTTTCTGCCATTTGGAGCTTTCAAGTTGAGGATTCAGTTAGGAATGATTAAATTTGGTGTTCTTGTCTTGTCCTTCTGAAATGGTTGGAGATGCGCCACAGCTGTGTTCCATCTGGCCAGTAGCCTGAGCTTGTTAGGCCATGTTCATTTTCAGTTAATTAATTAATTTCTTCATCTCATCAGCCCTTCTCCCCTCCATTTTTTTTATTCTCCAAAACCCTGAACACATTTCAGGCACTGAAATTTTCCTTGCTTTTCAGCCTCGGTGAAGTCAGCGATGTGTGTATGTGCGTTAAAAAAAAATCTGGCTTGGTAAACGGAAAACACTAATTGTCCCGGACCGATCCACTCAACACTGTTCCAGTGTGTCCTGTGCACACTTGTGCTCTTGCACAGGGTTGTGGAAAGTGAGGGGAGATGGGGGGCAAAGGGGCAGTGAGGGGGATGGTAAATATTGCAAATGCTAAATATCTACACATGCTAACACAAGGTTAAGTGAATGACATTGATCATCTTGTTACAATGCAGTACTCTACTGGGAAACCTGGGGTCCTCACATGCTACTTTGACACGTACCACCCACCTAAACATTGGGCAATGACAATGCACTCTGCCAAATCTGCTCAGGAATGACTCGAGAAACACAACAAAGAGCCCAGGACTTTGATCTGGCCTCTAAAACTCCCAAGATCCCAATCCAAGGAATCTACTGCCAGCATCCTGGTGCCAGACACCACAGGACACCCCCACAGGTCCTGTGTCCATGCCTCAATGAGTCAGAGCTGCTTTGGCTGCCTGAGGGGGACATACACAATATTAGGCAGGTGGTTTTAATGTTGTTGTCAGTGTGCGGATGAGGGAATGACACCTTTAAGTGAATCACTTTTCAAATCGCTGTGGGAAAGCAGGTGATCCAGAATTGACGAAGATTGTGAGAAATTTTTTTAAAAGGTTTCAGCAAATGAGGGGGAAAAATCACAGAAAGTTCCATAGTGATTCGCAAGAGAACAAAACAAAACAAAATGAAACAAAAAAACTGATGCAGTGGTACGCCAGGAGCTTTTTTTCATCTTTGCTCACCAACATTAGTAGAAGAGATCGTCATTGTTGTTTCTGGGATTCTTCCTCTGTATGACCCAGAGAGGTGGCAGACACAAAACAATTTAAGACCAACTCCAGGAACGACAATTCAAGCTTAGATCGGCATTAAACAACTAACCCCAACAGTGCACGTTTTACCCAGTGACAAAATGTTAATGATGAACTTTAGTACCACAGATTATTTCACAATACGATGCGGTTTCCTCTCTGAATGCTCCATCTCATTTGGCAAACAAACCTACAATAATATCTGCTTTTCCCTGAATTTGCATGACTATTTTAATGCTATTTAGGATTCTTTTTATACAGGACAGCTGCCGGAATATCAACCAGTTGTGACCTTCTCAGCTATGGCGCAGCCTTTAAAGTAATGTATAGAGTTGTGTGTTCTTTACACTCAGTGGCTGGTTATTCTCCACTGACGTTCCCTGTGTGGTCAGCTATTTCAACGGTGGGTTACAGCTGCTCTGCTTTGGCTGTTTCTCTCAGGCTTCTTGCGTGTCCTGCGGTTTGGTGTCACCTATAGGTGTCTGATGCATTTGGCCGATGTGCTCGGGTGGCCTGCCCTGCGGTCGCCCTCTGTTTGGTTTTCTGCTTCATGCTCAGATTAGCAGCTATCTCCACTGGGCTCTGGCTTTTCCTGCAAGTTGGCTCATTCATTGAGTATTTGCTTATGTTTTAGCGTGAACTGGCACACACTTCCGCGTTCCAGATCGTCTCTGCTCTGAATGGTTCAGCTCCGCGCCTGGAGCCATTGTGTACTTCTCTAAATCTCCAACTATTGATTTACAGTTTAAACCATGGACGGTACGACCACTTAAACCAGTATCTGATCCCTTCATATGTAAACAAATTTCTAAATCACATAATAAGGCATAATGGCATCCTCACTGCCTGATGCGGAGACTATTTTGTTTCTAAACAAGTATATTACGCATTTTTTGGTCACTATGTGTATATGTTCTGTTTTGTGTCTGGATAAGTTGCAGTCCTTCTGTGTGCACACTTATTGCGTCTATATGGTGTTTGTTGTGTCTGTGGGAGAGCTTCTATTGTCAGTATATCCCGTTGCATGTGATTGCATATGCAGCAATCTCCAGTAATAATGAAGAATGCCAGGCTCGGAGCTCAGAGTTTAGCACGGGATGAAGCAATATCAATTGCACTGCCAGACTCGAGTTAGCGATACCCCTCTGGAGGTTTCACCACACAACTCAAACATGATCAATCCCAATAAAGCTGTCACATCACACATAAGGATTTCTTCCTCACAGCCTGCTCATCTCTCCAACGCATTTTGTCAAAGTTCAGCGACATCCCTCCATATGATGTATACAGCTTTATATCACGCTCTGCTTGCACGGCTATTCCTTTGCTAATGAGTGTATCTGGTTGCCCCGAACTGCAACGACCAAATTAGCAGAGATGATTACATTGCCTTTTTTGCAAACTTTATCTGCTAATCTCTTGTTCCCTCGGTTTCATTTACCCTCTCACTCTCTGTCTGGTTGGCAGGAATACATCATTGTCTCAGCAGCTAGTGTGTTTCAGTCTCCCTTTGAGTGATAAGTGGAACCCCTGAGATGTGCCAAGTGCTGTTTCCCAGAAGTTTACCAAAGGACGCTGCAGCACTTCTCTCGCTCCCATTGCTTTCATTGTGCTTATTTGCATTCATGATTAGTCTTGCTCTACTGGAAGTGTGGCCTCATCCCTGCGGCATGAATCCAGGGCCATTGTTGGGATTCTTATGATAAATGCAAAGCCTGGCTTTCTTGATTGGCTCTATCATTGTCTCGTTAGCTGTGATTTCCTTCATTTAAGCTAGTAAACAGTGATGCAGACACTGATTTTCTCTTCTCCAGGCTGAGATAGATAGAAGAGGATGCAGATAGTCATAGATAGTTGAATGGATACAGTTTCACAGATAGTAGTTACAAAATATGAGCTTGCAGTGTTCCAAGAGTAGAATTAGACACTCCTGGAAACTTCAAAACACCACGTCTGATGAATCATATTTAAAACTGTTCTATAACTGTATTTTTCATGACATTTTTCCCCATCACAAAAAAGCAGGTTTATATGTTTAGATGAATGACAAAAACACAGACTGGGAGAGGAAGGGATACAGAAAAGGATATGGGTGAGGCATTTGCCTGGCAGAGACAGAGGGGGGCTAACACAGCGGCGGCCCAAGCCCTGTTATTCTCACGAGAGCACTGCTGGTTTAGATTTGGAAGCTGAGGCAAAGTGCCAGGGGCTCTTTTCACTGGGGATGAGCCACTAATCTGAGTTTGTGTCCCACTGATGGGGCTTCCTGACCAGTTGAGAATGTTGTCATCATTGGTTAATGTTGAACTTGCTCATGGGGGGTCACAGAAACCACTGCCAAGCAGCCGTTGCAGGCAGTGTAAGAGTGGGAAGAGGGGAGATAATGTTCTCATGATGTGATGGACAGAGGTGCCTGGGCATCATTTCTGTAATAAAGAATTTAATCTTATTTTTTCCTCACTGTAGCACAAATTATACCTTTATAGAGTCATTTTGGATAAATACACTGAGGCCTAGATTTGACAGTCCGTGTCACTCTCATGTCTGTATGATAAATATGTAGCTGGAGCCAGCAATCGGTTAGCTTAGCATAGCTCAAAGACTGAAAACAGGGGGATCCAGCATCCTGATTCTGTCGAAAAATTATAAAATAGTCCTTCCAAACTAACATTATATTATCAGAGTTAATTTCAGAGGATCCAAAAGCAAGACACAAAAAGCAAATTGTAAAAGCAACAAACAATGAGCTTCACTTGCAGAGAAACAGTGCAAGGTTGTACAAAACCATGCTGGTAAACAAACACAAAGGGGCAGGCAGAGATGGAACGCAAAATTCAGACAAGGTTCACAGAATATGAACAGGCAACTCTGAAAAGCAATGGCACAAGACGCAAAGACAATCTGGCAAATGATGGTGAGCTAGGAGTATAAATACTGTCAGAACTAATCAGTGAAGTGGATTCAGGTGAGCAGAGAGGTGCAGGAGAGCAGAGCAGGTGGGAGCGACTGGTTGAAAGAGACATGAAAGTTAGATCCTGGGAACATAGCAATTAGACTGAATAAATTAATGGCAAAAAACCCAAACTGTGACAGATACATCTTGAGTTTGACAAAAGTGGTGTGGCAGTCTGTTTCTGTCTTTGTTGAGGAGTCAATCAAGACTGAACACACTGCCAAAGTTGGCAATTTTTAATCAACCAGCACATTTTGATCAAATATAGCGATGTTGTCTCACTGCTAGAAGGTCCTTCGATCGAATCTTGGCCTGGGGTCTTTCTGTATGGAGTTTGCATGTTCTCCTTGGGTTATCACCGGGTGCTTCAGCTTCCTCCCACAGTCTAAAGACATGTCGAGGTTAATTGGTGATACTAAACTGTCCGTAGGTGTGAATGTGAGTATACATGGTTGTCTGTCTCTGTGTGGCCCTGTGATGGACTGGCGACCATGCCTTTGCCCTAAGTCCACTTGGATAGGCTCCAGCCACCAAAATAAAATACCTGTCATATATTGTACAGGTCCCCGTCATGCTGCCAAAACACATCAATCCATTTACAAAGGGTCTTGAGGGTGTTTGGTATCAGTGTATTTGCCTAATCAGTATAAATTTATGTCCACTTTAAGGGTGCTGTGATGTTGAGTACTGTCTCTTGGGGGTGTAATGTTTCTCTTTCTCTCTTTGTTGTATGTTTGTATTTTTTTTTCCCCTTTGTGATAGTAGTTTTATGAAGTATTCATAGTTATTAGTGTAGTTAACATATATACTATATATACTGTAGATTCACTCTTCTGTTACCACTTTCTGTACCACCATGAGAACACTTCTCCTCCATCTCCAGAGCAGACTCGATATTACCAAAGACTTGTGTTTATTTGAGCAGTCATAAGGAACCAGGTGGCTGGGGTTTGCCACATCAGGTCCATTCAGATAGTCTGTTAAGTTGTCATTGAAAAGTGTAATAAACATTCTTCCAAGCACTTTCCTGTGCTTGTCCAAACAGCTTTGGATTAATGTATTATCTCATGTGGCCAAGCCTACAAATCTGGCAGCTCAGTAGGCAAAAACAAACAGTAGAACAGTATTTTCAACACTATTTGACCTAAGTCTGCTCCAGTGAAAGAGCGGCTACAGTAGGAGGGCTATATTTACTCCCCTGGTTCCAGCTGAGGGCCTTCTGAAAGAAACCAGCTCCTACACCACAGGAAAGGTGTCATGGTTTAGCAAGGTGTGGGCACAGCACATTCCTGGAATCGCATGCCAACCCGCTGGTGGAAGCCACCCTGCTACCGGCCCTCATGCGGCTGGTGAATGGAGGCTGTTGGATGGCGAATGAGAAGTTTCAGGGATGGGTTCATGTTGAGGTAAACAGAAAGTGTGACTCACTGCTGGTCCAGACAAATGCCACCCGAGACCACAGACAGATAAGTCTGCCGCACTGTCTGTCAGCCCCAGATGATGTAACAGGAATCAGACCCCCACTCCTCCACATCACCACCCACCCTCCACTCTGCTGTGTTTGTCATCTAACTCTGTTTTCTGACAGCTTGGTATAGGCCAGGTTAGTCGAGGCCAGTTGGTACAGAGCTCTCTATTCCTTCTTCTCCGTGTCTCTTAGTCACCTCCCAGACTAAACCAGCTGATTCCTGCTTGCCACTGTGATGCTAAAATAGTTGCATTATGTGATTGCCATCTGCCCAGCCAGACATGAGCTGTGTTCAATAAATTGTGTTCTTCTTTTCAGCATCCCAGACACCCTGCCTCAAGATGCAGATGTGAATTCAGCCTGATGTTTGTCACGCACCGTTTTCTCCACAGCTAAGTGGGATGCACAGCAGCCCAGAGGTGTGGCCCTGGTGTGGTTCAGCAGCACTCACTTTATCTACACCCTTAGCATTCATCAGGCAGGTATAGGGAGGAATGTGTTCAAGGCAGTCTTGGCTCATTGCACCTCAGACATCAAACCGCCACCATGCCTACCAGAATAAACATCTAGCAGAAAGGGAAAACATGTTGCTGTAGTTCCCATGGGAGAAAGTGAACGAGGAAAAACCTCCTGCTGTGGTTGTGGTGGTCGTGCTGACCTCATGGAGGACTTCATGAGTTGATCATTGAAGGCAGAGGCTAGTTTGGTCATTTTGTGGCACCTCATCAAAGTGGGTGGATGCTGATATATGTTAAGGCATAGCGGATGTCCATTGTCTGCTCGCCATTGGTTTCATTGTATCCACTGTGATTCTTTGAGCCTCCAAACTCATCACACACTTTAACTGAATGATTTAGTGTCATATTTGAATGCACTGAATACCATTTTGTGTAATTTTCCATGCATTGGGTAGTTTCATTTACCTATACAAATCTACAAATGCAGGAAATAGACACGATAGATTTGTATTCAAATATCTTCTGTCTGTGTCGTCACTGTTGCTCCTTTTCAGGCAACAAGAATTTTGCCTTGCAACATGTGGCCAATGTTGTGAATTGGCATATTTTAACCAAAACCATGATCCCTTCCTAAACTTAACCAAGTAGGTTTTGTGCATAAACATGACCAAACAGAAATGTTAAATGTTCCAGACTTATATAGCACTTTTAAACCTTCCCTAGGTGCTACAAAATGCTTCATAATGTGTTTCTCATTCACACACTCACCAATGGATGGAAGAGCTGCCATGCAAGGGGCTAGTTTCTGCCATTGGGAGCAACTTGGGGTTCTGCCCAAGGATACTTTAAAGCACGGGAGGGCTGGGGATTGAACTGCCAACCCTAGAACCCTAGAAGTCAGTCCTACAATTAGTAGACAAACTGCTCCACCACCTGAGCCATGGCCATCTGAGAAAGGGAAAAGAAAAGTAAACAGTGAATTAAAACAAGTCTTAGGCCCCCGTCCACACTTCGTACAGACGGAGCGGTTTCAGTAAATGTGACCGTCCACACGAATTCACCTGAAACGACTGAAAACTATGTAAAACACATGCCTGCCAGGCCTGTTGGTGGCGCTGTGATGGCATAACGGAAACTGCACAGAAATCTGATACAATGTAAACATAGAACATGAAGTGACGTATTGTGCTTTCCATATTTGTTTGGTGAACACGGTGATAATGCAGAAGAAGTATACTTTGCTGTTATAGCGATAACAGGGTGACTAGTTTCAGCAGTATACACGCAACATTTATCGAGAGATGGAGCTATGACGCAAGCGTTTCAGATATGCGTTTACAGCGTCCACACGGAGCTCAAAAGTGCCGGTTTCAAATCTTTCCACTCTGGGACCTGGTTTCAGAAATGATTGTTTTCACACCCCAAAACGCCGGCTTCGTGTGGACGATACACCGGTTTGACAAACTATTTGTGCGTTTACGCCTGGCTTCGTTTCCGTGTGGACCGGGCCTTAGGTCACAAAATAAAATGAACCTAAGTGAAAAAAAGGACGGTTTATCACAGGACACGAAACTCAGTCTCCCAGGTGAAACTCAAACCTTTTTCACTGGAAAAACTCTTACACCTTTATTGGTGTTGAATATTGACAGGGGTGGTACAGACACCAAAGGACATCATATGTGTATCTTCATGACACCAGTGACTTGACAAAACTGCAGTATTTGCTGCCTGGGAATAAGAACAAGCTGGATTTTTCTTGGGGGGGATTATCTACCAATGTGTTCCCTGATCTACACACAAACTCATATTAGAAATGGGACAAAACTCTGCTTTCCAAATGTAATCACTTTGGATAACAGCTCTTATAAAGGTGAGATGATTGCTAAAGAAAACATCAGATAAGCTATCTGCTGATATGATTCACAGTAAGTAAACTGAGAGATAGTGTCCAATACTGTATGTGCAACACAGCAAATCTGTCATTGCAGATTTTAAAAGTTTTGAAAAGCATGAACCTACGTCAAGCACCTGGTACTTTAACTGGTTCACTGCAATGCTTTTGTGCAGCTGCAGATATTTTACCACCACTATAAGTGTACAGTGTAACAGAAGACAGGTTATTGTTTTTACTACATGTAAGTGGCAAACACTACAACCCCAAAGATGGCCCCTATATATGGGAACATATGGGACGTGTACTTTTCAAAATAAATGAGCTGATGAAGCATTTACATCAAAAAACATTTGGATAGTAAAGAAAAAAGCACTGTCTTCATTCTTTAACTTACCTTAACTTTTCGTGCTGCTGCATGAAATGTTCATTCTCCTTCATTAACTATTTTAATTCAAAAACTTTTAACTGATATGTAGGTTTTTGATATTTATGTTAGGTATCTTTAAAAGGCCAGATTTTTAAAAAATCTCTAATGAGTCAATTGCAAGATGGGATTGCCATTTTTCCCTCTCTGTGGGCATTACTGTTATTTCTTTAGTTTGACTTAAACCTTTGCAAATAAATCAAGTTCAACACAGACAACACACATCGACAGGCCTGAATTCCTCCTCACCAGTGTGTATCCACATCTGTGGGTGTTCATCATAATGGTATTTTTTCTTTTGCAGCTCAAGCACACACACCACTAGCACACGCATGTTTACACGAGATCGTGCCAACACTTAAGCGATGCAGTGAAAGTGTATGATATGGGCTGGAAGCAGTGACAGGCGGCTGTATGTGGGTTAGCGTTACCAGCAGGGCCAATAGGACACAGCTCTCAACACCAGCCGGCGAAGCTGCTGAGAGGGATCCTGGAATTTACACGCATAATTATCACTCTCTGCTCTATGGCTTTAAGAGGCTCACTGTACGTGCATGGGTATCTGTGTGTCTGTGTGTGCATAGTTGTGTGTGTAAGGCGTACATATGACGGTATGTGTATTTGTCTTTGTGTGGTTTTGGGAACAATGTCACATTGAATTGTATCAGCATCACTCACCTCTTCCCTAATTCATATTTTGGTTCGAGCCTCCCTTCTGTTTGTTTTGACAATTCGGCGTGGGAAACACAAACATACAGTGAACTGTTACCTCTCTGTTTGTGTTTTTCATACCTACATGAATCTTGTTGTATTATAAAGTATCACTTACAGGTACTGTCTTGTGTTGCTGCAACACATCATTAATAAAGTGAATGTGAGCCGCCTGTGAGGTGAGCTTTAGGTTGCTTGCTCTAACACTAGGTGTCAGTGTCGTGTCTGATCCCATGGTGCCATCGGCACACTGTCCTTCCTTGCTTTATTACTGACTTTGAAACTCGACTCATTAAAACGACACAGACAGGATAACAGTTAAAGATGCTCAGATTTCAACTTCACTCTTGCAGATCTTGTTAGGGGGAAAAATTGGGTGATGACATGGCCCTGTTATGGCTATTCATTCTGCCATATTGAAAGTCTCTCATACAACAAAGAGCATCCAATAAAGGGTTATATATGTGCTTTGTAATAAAGCGTTTGAAGTTTGGTGTTTGCTGATTAGTTCATCAATTAAGCCTGTATTCTTCTCTGTCTCAAGTTTTATGAAACACCCTATAAAAAGCCAAACACATCTTTAAAACAGAATTCCTCTATTAAAACTCATTTATAGATTAATACAACTGCTTCGCATTCCTTTCAGAGTCCATAAAATAGAACCACATATTATGGCCTATTTGCTATTATGCTGTTAAAAGGAGTAAATCATTAAGCAGGGAAGTGCATGACCTGTTGAATGTGTTATTTTTAAATAGCTCAGACTGTATAGCACACTGCTTGGGTCTCTCAGTAAAGACTTTAGCATCCTGATAAGGACTGAGGATAACGCTCCCCATTACGACTACGTTACAGGTCAGAACGCAGAGGAAGATGGGTCTGCAGAATATCAGCGACATAATGGTAAAATCAGGGGCAGCAGGTTCCTGAACTAACACAGCGAAATGTCTGACCTTTCACATTTGATCAACTTTACTTCCTTTCCTCTCTGGTTTCTTTTTCCTTCACCCCATTTCATTGCAGCCGTTTCTTTTTTTCTCTCTTCTTTGTCCTCATTTAAAAAAATAAAAATATTTAGTTTGGAATCACGGCACAGTTGATTTAGGCTCAGTAACTGCCGGTAGCTCAGCTTATGATGCTTATGCAGATTAGTTCATTCTGGACCAAAGGGTATTGTTACTGGAAGAAGGAAGAGGATTGGTGTTCCCGGTTTTACAAACCGATCCAGCCTCAAGGCAGCTACCTCACAGCAATTAAATGCAGCACTTTCATTTGTATATGAAAGAGGTGCTGAGCTGGTGCATTGATGGTGGTGTTTTGTGTGTGTAAGAGCAAGCAAACTCCATAAGCCACTCATATTTGCTGTTGCATTTTTAGAACTAAAGCCAAACAAAACTTATTTCTATTAAAAGGAAGGGCTTAGCCTGTTCATCCTCATTGCCTTTTGTTCAGCAGTGTGCATGATAACATGGATTTATCCAGGGGCCACACCTCTTCCCCTACTGCTTAGTAGCTTCATTGGACCCACAGTGGTGTTTGGTGCCTTGAGCCTACCACCGTTGGCATACAGGGAGGCTGTAGTAATAAACTGACAGGGCCTCTCTCCCTGCAGCACCGGCCTTGTACTGAAACAGGTACTTGGTGGAGATTACAGGACATGATTATGTCTTCTTTCTCCACCAAGAACAGAGGGAGGAGAACAGGGTTGTGTTCCGCACCATTCCACTAATGTATTTACAATTGTCACAGTCACAGGCTGTCAGCATGCTGGGTCTTATCTAATATGAGCTTGTGAATGAAAACGGGAGAGGAAGAGGAAGGACAGAGAAATGAGAATGCTTCAGAATAACAAGTAACCCTGGCAGTAATGTACAGTCTCCAACTTCAAGTTAACCTAAATGAAATGACACTAATGTCAAATTGTGAACCAACAGTGTACAACTGAGAGGACTTACTGAAAGGCCAGTGTTATGTTTTATGAATGTGTGAGGGCCTGTTAGAGTCCACATGACATAAATTTCCTCATCCCTAAAGTCCACAAGAGTCTGCACAGACCCTTCTGCAGATGTCCACATGCAACCCAAAATTATGAGGGCAGTTGTTTTAGATCAGGGGTGGGCACTCCTGGTCCTCGAGGGCCAGGATTGCCCACCCCTGTTTTAGATCCTCTGCAATAGTGTGCATGCATTTAATACGTTGACGGCGATCTACTGCACCACATGTATGGAATGAAGTCCTCCAAGCAGACTAGAAAGTAGTATAATAACACTATGCATATGTGGTGTCAGGAGTTGTCAATGTGCATGTCTGCAAGGGAGTGTAATGAAGCCTTTATCCAAGCCCTTATTAGTCGTGGATAAAGCCTGCACTTTAAGTTGCAGCCTATCATTAGCTATTTTAGCGGAGTTATTAGTGCTAATAAATC
>OMNN01018937.1:0-30768 GCA_900302755.1 Chromis chromis
ACAAAGTGGGAGCAGAGAACGACCATAAACTAAACAGTCATCAAACTTCTGCACAGCAGTCTCCTGGGCTTCCACATGACTGAGGAAACACACACACACACACACACACACACACACACACACACACACACACACACACACACACACACACACACACACACACACACACAATGATTTAACATTAGCTCCAGGGTGATGTAATATTGAAATACGGTCCGCTTTTAGTATTGCAGCTCTCCTGTCCAGGCCCACAGACTCCACACTGAGGCAGATGTCTAAAAACTGAATCTGTCTAGCTTCAGGTAACTTCATGCCAACTCAGCTGGACATGGAAAACCACTCAGATGTACCTTTCTCTGGTCTCTGAAGGTCACTACAAGTACAGGAAAGTAAAAAGAAGTGCTGTGAGATGGAGCTTTTAGCTTTTCACATGCATATATTTTTTCTTTATTTCCCTGTGCATGCATTTAAAATGGGGGAAAACTTCATATACAACAAAGTTTAGGAAATCTTTTTTTGACATCTTATTGTTAATGCGGCCAGATGAGTGACAATCATTGGAAGGTATTGTTTTCTATGTATATACTTGTACATACATAGATCTACATGAATGATACTGCGTTCTCTACAAGTCAGCCTTGTCAGGCTGACTTAGGAATTGCGCAGTACTTTAAGCTAATCCTAACATGCTCATTAGGAGAGCTTACACAAAGTAAAGTTTAAAGTTAGGGTATCACCAAAGTAGGTATGAGTAGGGAATATTTACATTTGTACCAAATTTCATACCAATCTATCCAATAGTTCAGATATAAGTCAGGATATTTTAGTCAAAGCTCAAGTGGTGAACTAAATGACAGACTTAACTATCGAATAAACCGAATCTTGACTTTTCCCTAGAAATCAACTTGATCAATAACCAGTCAATCAGGTATCGATGCATTTCACTTAAGCTGATGCAATGATTGAGGCCTGCAGTTTGTATTTGGAAAGTTCTCCTGGGACCATCTGCAACGCCTTTTGGAAATCTAAAAGCTTCCACTTTTCTGTTTTTGTTTTGTTTTTCAGCTCTACTTTTCCTTTTTAAATGGAGAGATGGCATGACTTCTTTACCAGCCTGCCCAACTGTGAACAGAAATAAAAAATGCTCTCTCGCACACCATTTCACACATGCCCATGCACACTTTTGGACAAAATACCAACTGTGAGGTCTGGCATCAGTTGTGGGAATGGAGCTTTTAAGCAGCATACCTTCCCCCTCCATATGCTCCAAAACCAACCTAGCAATTATATGGAAACCTCAAAGCTAACCTTAGAACACTATCTAGGGACAGGATCATGGCTACCAGCCAGTGTTGACCTACCCTGGTGATACGCCTGCACTCCAAATCCTTCCATCATGTTTGAAAAGGTCTTCTGGGTTGAAATGGTTTCAAGTGTGGATAGGAATAAAGGGGTGAGTGATTCTGGTGTTGGATTTCATTTTAAAAGAATTAACAACTATTTCCCATAAACAAAATAGTTATTTTACCTGGTGTTCAGAGTGAATCCCTGTGGGAATGCAGATAGAAGTGCCACAAAAGTGACAGATGGAAATTTGCTAACAGAGAAATCAGGTATAACGTATTGTTCCTCGTTTTATCTGAGAGTTGTATATTCTCAGTGTCTCAGTTCAAAATTTGCTTTTCTCTTTCTGTCATAGTCTCCATTTAACACTACATGAGAAGTATTCTAATCCAGGGTCTGCAACTAAGCAGAATAATCTGTGAATAAAAGGTGGAAGTAGCCACTGCGACATGACACACTGGGGTTTTGTTAATGGAATCACCATTTGGTCTTTTGAAAGTGAACGTTAAGAATGAGAATCTGACTAAGAACTAGCGACTTGCCAATCACAAGGTAGCATACTTTACTTTATTATCTATGTTAGGCTAAATAGGACCACAGTTTACAAAACTAACATTGTACTGTATTCAAGAAGACCTAAAACCATAAACTCATTGGGAATATGTTTACTGATGAAACAAATCTTTTTCTCATAGACTTCTGTACAATCTAACTTCTTTTTGCAATCAGAGGAGTCGCCCCCTGTTGGTTGTTACAGAAAATGCAGATTTAAGTCACTTTCACATTGGCTTCACTTTTCGGACCCAGAGGTTACGCCCATCTTTTTTACAGTCTAACAGTCAAAGAGCAAAACACAGTGCTGCAGATTATCTGCATAGCATTGCCTACCTGATTTTACCAGGTATCAGTTAAGGATCATAGTTCTCTGTCTTCTAGGTGCACATTGATTGTGTTTGACTTCTACTTATGGGGCGAGAGAGCGATAAGTGTATTGTATATCATTAGTTTACTGTTTAAATGCAGCAATGAAAATAATTATTTTAAACATGAATTCATTACTGCTGCATTACTGTACTATATCCCATAGTTTGCAGAGTAGACCGGCAGAGTGGGAATGATGATAAATCACAAAATCCCTGCTTTAAGTTCTTTTTACACACTGTAATAGGCTTGATGTGCTCTTACACCTAATTTAGAAGAAATAGCATTTACCATTTACACGGTTCAATATCTGTGCTTTCTTAAGAGAGATTTTACGGCCTGCTGTTGTATGTGTTGCAGCACAGATTGCTTGCATTATGAAAATATACAGATTGTAAGAAGAGACAATCTCTTATTAATTTAGGAAAAGAACAGAGTAGTGATATAACCACTCCAATCACAACCTGTTACTGATACTGATCTATATACAGAATGTCTGAGTTGGTTTCACCTGTAACTGACTGGCTACGGGAAACCAAACCAGATGAAGAACTTACAAATGACTTGCCAACATACAGAGGACATACAAGTACAGAGATGTAAAATAAACATTGGCTGCTGAACTGTGCTTTATCTGATAAGAAAGTTTATCTTAAACATCCCTATTGCACCTGACCACTCATGTAGTCTCAGCATTACCACTTCTTCCTTGTTACATTAAAATAATTGAACCGTATTGATCTAAAACATGGTCTAATGCCACTGAGTACAGAAAGACACAGGTCTCAGGCCATCACATGACATCTCATTATGTGCTCGCTGTTTATCCATCCATACTGTACTGCCTGGGAGTCGCTGCCGGCACTGAGCGTAACATACTGGCTGTGACTTTGCTGAGGCAGACGAGGACAGAAAGTACTTGGATGGGCTTCCCTTCCACCCTGCTGCTTCAGCTCGTCTTTGTTCATAAGATCAAGTGCAGAGGAAAAAGAATAAGGACTGTGGAAGCCAGCTTGATTGTGAGAAGGATTTTGTTTTTCTGTTTGGCACTCAGTGTGCTTCACCTTCTGCATGTGCTTGTGTGTGTGTGTGCGGATGCACATCTTTGCACGTGATGCAGCGTCTTAGAAATGCCGTCTGTCTGCTTGTATGAATCCAGCATTTCAGCATTCTCTCCCTCAGAGCCTGGCAGTGCTCACTAGTACCACAACCCTCACTACACGCACACACAGCACATAACTGCACATACAAGCTTACATTGCACACACGACATATGCAGGCATAAGCACCCCCACTCCTGCACCTACCTACACACAATCACAACACCCTGCCTACTAGAGTGTAACCATGGAAACCAAGCGCCTGCCCAATAGGGGTTGTGAAAGAGGCAGCAAAAGAGAGGGAGAATAACTGAAGGAGGTGTATTCTCCTTCATGCTACACAAGAGTTGATGAATCCGTCTGTCACGCAGTTAAACTAACATTTGGTAGACAGTGCGTATATGGGTGTGGTAGTCATTTTTCAACACTTTGGCCCGACAAAGATCCAACTGGGATTGAAATATGGTCTATTTAAAAAGATTCCCGATTTGAAAACTGTGCGCAAGTGTTTCATCTGTTACATCATATTATCTAGTGACTTATTTCATCAACATATTTTATTAAAAATGATTCCCTGGTTCAAGCTGTTTTTTTCCCGTAACATAAAAAAAAAACTAATTTAACATTTTGATACATGTATTGTACTTTCATCCTACGTAGGAGGACATTTGATTTGAATAATTACAAGTCTTGACATTATAAAGCAGCAAAAATTATTCATGCATAATCAGCTGCAAGAGGTTTTTTCACTCTTGTCCAGAGCTGCTGCAGGGAGTACTGTATGTCCCATCTGTGTTTCATTTCCTTGCAAAGCTTGTCACTCCTGTGTTTTAATATATTAGCAGCAATTAACTGGGTTACATTTCTTTCCTGGCTTGGTGCAGACCAACTGAGGCCAAATTGACAAGCAAAAGTTTAGAATTTAAATAATTTGCTTAAAAGCCTTGTGCAAATCTGACTTGTGACTGAGCAGAGAACCAGCACTGAGTTAAGCATAATTCAGTTTCTGCCACCTCTAGAAATGACAATGCATCTAAAAATATCTACAAGTGGACAGTAAGTTCACTCTTTCACTGTAAAGCACCGCCTCAGCCAGAGCCACAGTATATCTCAATGCACGTACACATTTGGAGCATAACTGCCATTAAGGTGAAATCTGAAAGCATTCTCCACCGTATGTGTGACTATAAACCTGTCTGTTTTATGACTCTTCCACCATATAGTCACAGAGACATCTCCTATAATAGCCAACAAAGCAACTCAGAAACCATATAAGGTGGTGTGCTTCTTACTTTCAGTATTCCCAGCATACGGCTCACAGCATACAAGCATGATACTCTGTTTTATATAAAACTCTTACCAGCAACATGACCTATTTACTGCTGCTTTATTAAATATTAAAGCTATGACATTCACAGTTCAGCTGCTTGGAAGTACTTTAGTCCTCGCCACACTGAGGTCAAAAAAGTAGAGTTTTGAGATTTATCAAGCAGACCATGTGTATTTTTGGCATCAGATGCATCCCACTACTACCCACTAACTATCCTGGTCTATATCTCACCACATAATCAGTTTATCTAGCAAATGATACCTTAACAATACCTATGTTTATTACAATATTAGTATTTGTTATGTGAAATGACCCTTCTGTGTAAATCTTTAATTTCAGAAGACTACATTTTTAAAAATACTTCATATTATGCTAAGACATGTTTTTTTAGGATACCCTGTCCCTGATTTTTTAGGAAGAGTTGAGCTTTACTTCCTTGAAAGTAGACAGAATTTCATGAACGTGTGGACCATGTACAGCATTTGAAGATAACCATCCTGCGTTTTTGCTATGCTAATTTGCCAAGGCTGGCAGAGTAAATATGGGCAGAGATGGGAAAAGGCTGCAGATGTACCATTGAGTCACGCAATTAACCATCACTGCTCCAGTGAGCCTGCAAAGTATCCTGCAGATCAGACGGTGGTCATACTTAACAGCATCTCAGATTATTAAATGAAGCATTGCTGCACAAAGTGTTTTCATGTTCATCAAAACTAAATGAAATTAATAAAATAAAATACTGAACAGGAATCACTGATTCTATACTTTAACCACCTTATTTGTGTGCTGATTTGCATCAGGAATGCACAGAACTCTTCGGAGCCACTTTACACTGTGCAATTAGGTCATTAGATACTCACACAATCATCAGAAGTGTGGGCACACATGCAAGCACAAACACACCAAATCTATTTTCATTCACCATCTAGAATCCTTGGCTTTTTTGGCTCTTGACGTCATTCTCATCCCAACTCTACCATGGCAACAGACTGTTAGACTGACTTCCTACAGGGTTGTCAATTCATCAAGTCCAGATATGTCTGTAATTTGACACAGATTAGTTCTGGTGTTACTCAGTTGTCCAAAAAGAATCTATGGAAACTGACAATCAATTCTTGCTACTGTGCAGATTTATTTGATTTCTTTTTGTGTTCTATAGAAATTAATTCTCCATGATAGCAGTTGTCCCTCAATCACAAAGTGCTGATCATGAACTTAGCAATTAAAGCTTTTTGATAATTGCTCTTAGCTATTATTGTGCTCACTGCGGTGCTTCATGTTTCCTATAATGTGTAAGGATAGAACATCTTCATATCGTCAGCCCGCCTCCACATCTCTCCCTCATTCTCTGTGAGCACTACAGGTGGAGGAGAGAGTCAGTAATACAGAATGTGTGTAGGCGACTGAGTGGGCGGTAACTGCGATTTGGATTCTGCGTCTTCACGTGTAGAAACCCGTCACATGGCAGAAGGCAGAAGGATGAGTGGGCAGAATAGTGACAGAAAGAGAGAGAGGGGCTAAAAAAATAAGACTACAAAGCAAAGTCAAGCTGGCAACCCAGTGAAAATGTCAGTAAATGTGCACAGTTATGACATGTGTCAAACAAGACATGATCAGCCCCTGACTCTGCTACTAACTGACCTACTAAAGCTGCCTTGAACATCCTCTAAAGTTGCTTATTCTGAAAATTCTGATTCCTTATGCAAACTGCCGAGTTAAAAAAAAAAAAGCTCAACTAAAATGCCATGAAGCAGTATTTACTGACACTGCTGGAGCTCTTATCCAGAGCAGCTTACAGTTACAACTGCAGGTAGGTGCACAGTCTCTTTCGCAAGCTGCTTCAAGAATGAAACCAGTGATGTTTTTCTTTGGCTAAAACCTCTCAAGACATCGAACCACATTCTCTAAGTCGTCCAGAGGAAAGCACTTTTTGCATGTTTCTGCTCCTCTTTATGAGTCACCCCTCCTCCACAGAGCGCAGCCCGTACGGTCACCTCATCAGCCAACTTAGATGCTCCAAGAGGCTTTGAATAATACATGACCCCCGGACCCCCACCCCACCAGAGATCCAATGTGCAGCAGGTAATCCGCATTAACTGTGTCTCATAATGCTTAACAACCTAATAGAAAACAGCTTTAATCACTATATATTATGAGCATTTGCAAACCTCATTAAAATTGATTACACTCATAAGCTAGGTTACCACAAAAATACTTTCAGCATTTCTTAAAGCATAATGCTGCATATAGGTGTCATGGTACATGCACTAAATGAATATGCATTGAATGTGCTCCTTTACAAATACCAATGATTCAATTATTACCAGTAAAATGTGTGAAATATCTACATTAAATACAACTCTTCAATACCAACATTGTAACAGAGAAGCAACCACAGCTTCTGCTAGAGATGAGTGTATTAGAAGAAGGAAATTAAATCAGAATAAAGCAAAATGGAGAGGGGGAAGGAAGAAGAAAATAATATGAGGGAATGTGGAAAGAGGAGTGATTGGATTTAATGGGGATGATTAAAAGACAGAAATAAAGTAAGAGAGGAGAAGAAAAGGGGTGTTGGATGGAGAGAGGAAATTAGGTGAAAAAGGCCAGAATAGAGGATGAAAAGAGAGACAGAGGGATGAAAAATGGAACAATGGATGGCACAAGGAGGAAATAGAAAAAGGCAGTTTTACACTCTCCTTGCAGCTCATTTTCGCATTCACACAACCTGCTCTGTCACACACACTGTAGCTCTCTAGAAAACCATTCAGCCATGACCTGCGCTGGGTTGGAATCAAGTGTAAAAGCCTTCTTCAGCCCTGGGCCAGAAATTAAACTATAAAACACTGAGAAGCTGAAAAAAACAGTAATCCTGCAGATAGACACTAATACACAAACATCCCCAAGGTTCATGGTGCAGGCTGTGGTTGCTGTTGCGTTAACAAACTAGAGAGCATGGCCAAATTACACATACTCAAAATTACAAATGTACAATCACAGTCATTTAGCTTTAAATTACATGACAGGAAATTAATTTTGAGAGACAATGTTGTTCTAAAATACTTGTTGTCTTCACAAAACAAAGTGTTTGTAATGTAAACCCCAACAAAACTTAAATAACTTTTGAATTAGCATAGAAAGGAAATTAAAACCAGCAAGACTCTACAAACAGACTGCAGGCATACTGTGTGCTAATCGTGTCTCAATTGCAGTTCACTGAAGCAATAAAGCCTCCTATTGAGATTTTGCCTCAAAATAATGAGGATACCTCATTCTTACTCAGTGGGCTGCCTGTAAAGTCATCTCAGCTGCGTCACAGACAGACAGAGATGAGCTATGGAAACGATGTGAATACCGATCCTATATCAATCATATAGAGTCCTCTCATGTAGAAGATGTAGCTTGAGGTCAAAGTCATGTACATTTCAAATTGTTGGTTTGAATTTCTAGATACTCTTTAAAAATCTTATAGGAGAAGTAAATACCAGACACTCCTTCTGTCTTGTTGTCATCTGTTGTTGTGTTGGTTTGTTGCACTTGTTCACTGGGTCGTAGTGGCGTTGCTTTGTCTTTTTAATTAAATGTGAATGATAAAAATTCTCCACAATTATTGGATATTAAGAGACAATGTGGTTTCCAATCTAGCAATGTATTTTTTATCACAGTCTCCTGTCAGGCAAATGCAAAGTAAATGAATGACCATACTGATAAACATTTTACAAATGAAGCCAGGAGAACAAGTTCACTAATCACTGTCCGCACTAAGCCTGCAGGCCAACTTATTAGGGTTTATTAAATTCATTTTCAGTTTATTCAACTTTTAAATACATGCACCGACTTAGTGAAGGTGTTTTATGTATGCTATTCAAAGTTAGTAAAATAAAAGCAACAAAAAAATAATAATTCTGTGCAAAACGTAACTGACCATAGAGAATACGGCCCTACTAGGATGCAGCAAGACACAAGATCCACCACTTTCTACATTAGTGCATGCAAGCATTGATATGTAACTGCAGGTACCACTTCCTGTTTCTGATACTCCAGAATGCCCTCCTTCCTGGTTAACTAGAGTTTAAGACACGCTGGACGGAATAAAGGAATGAGGAAAAAGTTGATGTGCATGAAACGTACCTAAGTTCAAAATTAACCTCATGTTATAATAATTTGCTTTAAATTTTAATTAATTCCTTCAACGTTTATTTAAACTTGAGTACATTAAAGTATGAAGGCCTTATTTGCAATGCAGCCGAGTAAGAAAATAAAAGATGCAGGAACACAAATATGAAACATGGATAACAGTAAAATGTTAAAAGGTAAAGTTAGTATGATAAAGTCATATTGGAGCATTTAAGTTTTAAAAACAAATGATGCAACTAAAACAAGAATAGCTGGGAGTAAAATGAGTCCAAATTAAAAACCGGAATTGCCCTAAGGATAAAAATAAGTTCAGCTTCAGATTGTTCTGCAGGTTATTCCAGGTTGCAGGTGCACAGTGAGAAAAACTGGATTTTCCCAGCTCAATAAAAACAGCCGGCGCCTGCAAAGGTGCAAATTAAAAAGATACTAAAAAAATCTTTCTTACCATTTGCAGAGGCCTCTTTCGCAGGTCCCTCTCAGTGACCAGCCTCTCCTGGTCGGTGACATAGAGACCACGCTGAGCCAGAGCCTGGATGACGGCATCGTGACCCAGCAGGGGCTTGGCCGTGTCGCTCTTCAGGATGAGGCTGCCGGCCCTGCAGTAGAGGTCAGCAGATAGCAGGAGGCTGGCCACAGGAGGCTTCAGGTGCTCTTGGTCATACTGGTCTGTGTAGAAGGGGTCCTTCAAGTCTGCTGGGATGCTGTCTGTGTAATAAAGAAAAGGAGGTGGGATTTTAAGTATAAAAAAAAAAATCAACTATATTCCGCAACGGCTCAGTGAGAAGAACATGGCATTAATGTGTTTAATATAAAGTGTGTGAATCGTTTGCACCTTAGATATTAACACTTTGGCAATCAGTAGCCTGTTTTCAAATTTCTACATTAACAAAAATCTTGCTTAATTGAGCTGTGTGTAATAAGAGAAGATAAATGAGCACACGTTAAGTTCTGATGAAAACAGAGAATGAAAGGTGAGAGATTTACAATGCATGCTATATAAAACATGGAAAACAAAACATTTTTTTCAATCTGTCTTGCCTTTATTGCAATATATTATCTCTATTAAGACTATGGAATAAAAAAGTATGGTAAACCTGAGATGCACTAATGTACAGTAATGGCAGCCTTACACCAAATCTGGCTTTTTGATTGATTTTTTCCCCCATGGTACAGAGATTCTCTGCCTTTACTTTGGCAGAACTACTTCTTTTCATTGCCATGTTTTGACAATATCTTGACATGGATGTGTGTGGATAGACCTCAGTGTTGCTATAGCAACTGCAGGAGGAGTGGAACCCGATCGATTCATCTAGTCTGTATTTCTGCAGCTTCCAGCTCCCTGGGAACACCCTTCTCACTGCCTGCCTCATCAAAGAGAGAGGCTTCGTGTAAGTGTGTGTGTGTGTGTGTGTGTGTGTGTGTGTGTGTGTGTGTTCATCACCTCAGGCAAGTCCATCACAAGGGGATAGTCCACAAATAATTCAGAAACATTGTGCTTTTTATTACTTTTGTCCAGTACCTCTCTCACCACTGTTTGCTGAACTAGGAAGCATTTTAATATACCTGTGCTTGAACACAGAAAGCACCTCCATTGTACACAGTCAAGCAAAGGCAAGTCCTTTTTTCCACAACAGATTAAACAATAAATCCACGATTAATTGGTTTAAAATGAGATGCTGCAGCTGCGTGAAGACATTAAAATTCATTTGCACACACTCCAGATGCAGAGCTCGTCACTGTGTCATCAGTGGGAGAATAGATATGAATTTTGATAACTGCTTGTGCGCATGTGTGTGCATGCTGAGAAAAATGTGGACTGTGGTTCGCCACACTGACAGTTTTACACTCCCAAACACCGCTGCCCATCCTCCAACACATGCACATGGAAGTCAATGAATCACCTGCTTCGAGTGACCATTATCAGCAAGGTCATCTGCAGATAGACTCTGTGTTGTTATGGAACACAAATGCAGGCAGCAGCAGTAGCAGCTATCAGTGGTATATGCTTTTCCATGTTATGGAGCCCCACAGATAAATTACATTTTCTTCTTTGATCCTGCATAGGGAGGTCAGAGGTCAGGCTGAGCAACAAACCAAAACCCCTGCAGCTCACAGTATATCTGCGTCTCACTTGGGTAATTTAAAAATGTAGTATTTTATGTTATTTCTCAGCCTGCAAGGTTTTCGGAAGCTCCCATTGTGTGTTGTGTATTCCAACAGTTGGAAGCTCGGGTTTATGTTCTGTAATGCACCTAATTCCTTAAAGCTAATTAACTTAAGTGTCAACATTAGGAGCGTTTGTCTGTTGTGGCCCAATTTCCTGGAATTAAAAATCACATTATTGTGACATCTGCCACAATTATGTAAGACATCTGTAAATAACTGCAAGAAAATGTTCACAACAATCCACTGAAGACTGAAAACTCCATGTGAAGCATTTAATTAGATTCACATTTGTTCAAAGAATATATAGGAATAGTCCTCAAGTGTTTTTTTGTTTTTTTGTATTTTCCAACATTTAATTAGTTTGGTAGCATTTAGGCTTTTACTTATGCATGGAAATCTGTGCAACCTTCCTTCACATTCACAGTATTCCATTCATCAGTTGTTGACAACAGAGCAGAGCGGCTGCTGTCTGGAGTTTAATGCTTTAACGAGGACATCTGCAAAGCTGTCTTGTTAAGTGGATGTGGAGATAATTACATTTATTTTCTTTCACTACTTGCTTTAACCCAGCATTAAATAATGAATCTTGTTTGAGGTTTGCTTCTGAACCAGAGACGAACCCGTACATTGAAAGTGGCACCAGTGTATGCTATGTGACAGTATTTCCTGACAATACATCATCTGCTCTGTGGTTTGCATCTTGCATGTACTCGACTGCATATTCTTGATGTACTCTTGCATTGGTGTAATGAGGCAGATGCATGTGAAGTATTCAGAGCGGCGTAGGCTGGGATCTGGAAATGAGCCCGCTCACTCTCTTCTTTCTTGTGCTCTCCCTCCCTCTCTCTCTCTCCCTCTCTCTCTCTGGAGGGCTGTATTTTTGGAATCAGCCCATTTCATTCAGTCCTGATTGAAAATACAAAGAGGATCTGCAAGGGATCTCATGTTTGCTGGGCTATTACAACACAGTGGCAAGGAATGACGTGCTCAGACGAACTGAGCTGCGTTTGTTACTTCAGAGATGATGTGTTTAAGCCCATGTGAACATTAAGCAGAGAGTATTACATTAACTACAATAAAGGGATCAAAATGAATTACTGAATGAATGGACTGGAAAGAAGAGAGCACAGAAAAAAAGAATCTAATAGAAAGATCTCGCACTTTCAATTTATTAAGACAGATTTACAGAATTGTGACTGTTGAGTCTATTTGGATCTGAAAAACAAAAAGCTCTTGTCTGTTTATTTCACCTCGTGAAGCAACTCCCTGTGAGAGTTGTTTGCGTGGCCCACCTGAACAGATGTTTTTGTGTTGTAGTTTTGTACCATGTTATATTTTTAGTGATATCTGTTTGGAAATGCATGTCTTACAGGGTTCAATCATAATCTTTAGAATGCAAAAGTGACATATTTTTCCATTGCTCATGAATGCAATGCTGTTTTGCCACCTTAGATGTAGTTCTTCACCACTAGGGCCAACCATCTATCTCTCACCCTGTGGGAAATACTGTATTTGAATTCATTATTTTGGTTTGTTTTTGAGGAAAGACTCAAATAATCTCAGCTAAACAGCCACAACTGGTCTTTCTGAATCTATTTTAAACCAAGAATCTTGTGCGAGGCAACCTTCACTAACCATTTAATCAGACTCACTAATCATTTTGTTTTCACTGCATTGTTGGAGATGTGGATGGTGATTCATCAGTATAGAACTAAATATATCCACACACTCCCTGCAATAACATCCTCTCTCTTTTCAAGATGTATATATTATGATACTTTTAATACAGCACAAGATTGGGTAGTGGTGTAAACCTACTATAACTGCATAACTGCATTGCCAAACATATTTTATCCTTGATGTGTCCTGATATCCGATGATATACAGCCACAGTACCATGTCATGTATAAGAATCAAGGTTGTAATATGAGCATAAGCACTATACATGGCAGAAGGTTAAACATTTCTGAAACTACATATGATTTTTGCCTTGCTGCCATCATTCTAACCTGTTCATTATACTACCAACAAGGATACCCTTTGTGTGCTATATATCTTGCTGAAAATGTAAAAAAAAACAAACACATGTGATGCCTCTCTTTCTAATTTTGACTCAGATGCAGCACCCCGAAGGTAACATGATTTGGGACAGATACCTTTATATATCCATATTCCATTAGACATATTTATTGATCACATGAAAGTGGTTGCATCTTTTCTCTTGGCATATTATTTATGCTTTTAATAATAGAAAATTCATTTAAAAATGGCCCAGAGTGGGTAACAACAAAGGAGAGCGTTTGTGGAAAATCACTAATGTGGCTTTGGGGGATTCTAGGTCTGTTTTGAGGACTTGTTTTTGGTGTTATGCCCCTTTAGAGTTTACTAGAAACATATTATACATTTATTACATCAAGTTCTGTAGTAACAGATTAAAATACTGACAGCATGCATGCGACAATAATACAACATATCCATGCAATGTCTGGGTAACTACAGAGGTACAGTAATGGACCTACCTGTCCCATATGCTTTGGCCACCAGCCATGTGAGGCTGCAACAGATTTTAGCCCGGGAGAAGTCATAGTGCTCAAAAGACTTTATTGCTGGAGCAACGAAGGTCTTCTTCACATCCCTGACGTCCTGAACTTCACCCATGTTTCTCCCTGGATTGTACTGTTAGACCCTAAGAAGCAACACAACGAGAAAGCATCCCACTACTGGAATTTCGTGGGAAAACAATAAACGGCAGTGAATTGAAGAGGTGAGGCGTCTTTCCGTAGATTATTCACGGGTCCTTTCAGTCATAAAATACTATTCTGGCTTCGGTTTTGTCTTTGTTTCAGTCTCGTTGACACAATGAGTCGCTAGTCTTGGTGTTTTTCATCCATTCTGCTCCCTAACAGTTGAAATGGACTCCGTCGGACCGAGCTAGGTTTCCTTGGGTTTCACAGGGAAAAGTGCTCTTCGGCTGGAATAAAAACGGCAATATTTCCATTATTTGGGCTCTTTGGAAGCAGTCGGCTTCTTCCTTTCATGTCCATGTATTATTGTATGAATAACCTGTGTCTTTTGCTCTCCCTCCTCTGCTCAGTCTCCTGGTGCCGTGATGCGGTTTTCCTGCCGCACTGAGGCTCTCCAGCCCTGCACCTTTGTTGGGCAGTGCGCATGTGCGAAGGTGCCTTCACATGGTGTCGGGAATAAAACACTTTTGTTTGATTTCCTTGGGTTAAACGGGACTAAATACGTATTTTTCCGCAACGTGTCAGCTCAAATCTAATTAATTTACTACCGCTTGACATGGATGACGTTAAGCTGATTATTGTAATGACTTTAGAACATGTCACGATCTATTTTTTGGGAATCATGCTGCATTTTCGTCCTGTATTTTCATAATAGTAAGGACCACCAAATCTCTTGAGCATATTGACCACATGACAGCAGGTCAAGGGCAATGTATAATCTAATTAAACACATCCGTAGACCACACGACTGACTTGTAGCTGTGCTTTACGATGAATATTTAAACGCGACATTAAAAGAAAGCAGCATGCTTGCTATTAGCGAGAAAACAAAGCTGAATGTTGTTGTATAAAGCTACGTGTTTTCAGTTAGACATTTTAGGTTACTGTGTTGTGATTATTCCAGACCATTAAATTATCTGAGCCGCATGTAATTCATAGACTGTGTATACAATAATGAATAGCTTAATTCCTGCAGGGCTCAGTCACGCCCACAATATAAAACATGAGCTCAGATAGAAGATCTTTTTTATTTAAAGAAAAACACAAAACGTGACAAGACGGTCGTTTATTAAAAAAAAAAAAAAAGGGACCACACAGAGGCAAAGCAAAGCAAAACAAATCATTTTAAAAAACCAAAAATTAACTGCATTTCCCGAAATGCAATGCAGCGTTACGTCATAAGTGTGCGTCGCTGATTGTTTTGAACTGTTGGGAGATTTGACGCGAGGAGGTACGTGTTTGCTGCTAATTTATATGAAACATTTAGCTCAGACACTTGCCAGCATTTCAGTTTTGGCCGAACAGGGGTTCGAAAAGTCTAATTTCAAAACACATAAATATGTGTTAGCTTTTGATTTGTTCAAGTTGGCTTTGTGTAACTTTCATTTGAAAAATGTCGGTTCACGAAGGTATTTACACTCTTAGATATAAAAGTATGAGTTCAATCTTTTCAAGAAGGGATTTCCATCTCCTCCTTGGTAATAAACAATGTCATTTCTTTAGTCAGATGTCACAAGTTCCCACCATCCTTTCTAAGCCGCTGTTATCATAACAACGGTGATACCTAAACCTTGGCTTTATCTCAGTGATTACATCTGCTTTCTTATGTTTACAGGTTCCTATTTTTAAAATGTTTATGCCAAGAGCCCTGAAAGTGAAGAGACCTGCCCAGGGATCAGGGCGAGTTTTGCAAAAGAAAAGCAAAGTTGGTCAAGAGGAGACTGACAGAAGTAGTACAGAGACACCTGCTCAGAAGGAGGAAGCATGTGAAGACAACAAAACGCAGGATGAGACAATAGAAGCTGCAGGAGACTCTGCTTGTTTGACAGAGAGCTCAGTACATGAAGATGGACAAAAGTCATCCTCAGATGATGAGGAGGAGGAAGAGGAGGAGGAGGAACCAGTCAAATCATTCAAAAAGAGCCAGAGATGGCCTGAGCCAGGAGAGCCTGTCTGTGTGATGTGTGGTCGCTATGGGGAATACATCTGTGATGCCACTGACAATGACGTTTGCAGTCTTGAATGCAAAGCCAAACATTTAGTGCAAATGGGGTTGGGGACTGGGGCAGATGCATTTGACCGTAAGGACAAAAACAGAGATGAAAGGACTCCTCAGCAGCCAGCAGTCGACCCTGGTGGAGGGGGTCAAAGTGAAGCAGGATATTCCTACAGGGAGGATCTGTTCATATCAGGCCTAACAGGCGATCAGGTGCAGCGAATCAAACAGGAACTGGGCATTGAAACACAGGGGAGAGATGTCAGCAGACCCATCGTTGAATTTGAGCACTGTGGTTTCCCTACCACATTAGGTGGCAACCTGAAAAAGGCTGGATATGAGGCACCCACACCGGTCCAGATGCAGATGGTGCCTGTTGGTCTCACCGGCAGGGATGTGATTGCTAGCGCTGACACAGGATCAGGGAAGACTGTAGCCTTTCTGCTGCCAGTGGTAGTGAGGGCATTGGAGGTACAGTAATGCAGCTGACATTATATTGATTCATATAAATTCATGGAATGAAACTGCTTAATAATACTAAGTGAAAGCTCAGGGAATAATTGGAAACCTAATCTGTAGGAAGTTTTACTCAGAGGAAACCAATTTAGGTAAAACACCAGCAGCATGTGTGTCACAAGTTAGACTTATGGAGAAGCCCGGGTGTTTAGACTTTAATTTAAACAGCCTGGTTTCTCCATTTCTTCTGATTGTAAAGGTAAATGTTAGGGTGACACAACATTTAAGGTACATTATATCTTGGGCATGTAATGTATTTCTATAGCTTGGAAAATAAGAATACATTCGAGCAGCTAAGGTGATTTTTATCAATGGGAATCCATTAATCACATGGCATTCTGATGTTAGGTGGAACGTTAACCTAAATGCAGCATGTAATATTTTATTATGTTCTGTTCAATTATTTTAACATTGGGGATCCAACAGAATGGATGTCATGAAACAACCAAGTAGACGCTATATTGGAAATGGTAATGGGCAGATTGACAGTGGAGTCATAGACCAGGAATCACAAATCAGTAGTTTAGTGGTCGATGCTGCTTGTGAAATGTTGTTGTACTCTTCTTGGAGGGCTTGATTAAGTTGGGAATGGAAAAATCAAAAAGATCCTACCGAGCCATGAGAATTATTCAAATTATTATTATTACTAAGCAGGATGATGCTGCATTTGCATGTTAAGTAGGTGAGATTGGATTCGGACTACTTTTGTAACAAACAGCTGCCCTGCTGAGTGAGACTCCTCCAGCAGACAGAGAAGCTGCCCTGAAGGTAGCAATGACCTCCTTCTGCAGAGGAGAGTGTCAGATAAATAAATAAATGCATTCTCGGGGGGAACAACTTCACAAAAAATAAATCATGAGTGTTATTTAACTATTCAGAAAAGCTCTCTAGTAGACATGGAATCCATAACACTTCCTTTCTATTTTTAGAAACCAGCTCACAGTGTTTGCAGCCCTGTGGCTGTGATCCTGACCCCCACCAGAGAGTTGGCCATTCAGATAGAGAGACAGGCCAAGGAGCTGGTGATGGGGCTCCCCAACATGAGAACTGCCCTGCTGGTGGGGGGCATGCCGCTTCCCCCACAACTCCACCGCCTCAAGAGCAGCATCAAAGTACAGTATCTGTTTCCTTCTCTCTCAAAGCATTGTGTTATACACTTTTTAAATTTACAGTTGTTCAACATCATTGTGTTTTTCTTCTCCTTATCTTCTTTAGATTGTCATAGCTACCCCCGGGAGGCTCATCGAGATCTTAAAGCAGAAGGCACTGCAACTTGACAAAGTGAAAGTTGTGGTGGTTGATGAGGTATGACAAAACATATTGAAATTCACATTTGCTAAAAGTTCAGCAATTGAAATTTCACTTCCTCTGTCAAACTTTGTAACCTTGAGAACAAAAAGGCCTAAAAAGTTAAAGGACTGTATTTCATTTAAAGTAACGGTACTACTTTTTTTTTTTTTTTTGGATCATATGGAAACGTATTCAGCGACGACAGTAAAGTTTCAGCTCTTTGTAGTTAACTGCATCTAAATGAACATCTTCCAGTAAACCTTAATTTGTGATTTTGAAATTATATCACTATCGCTTAAATTGAATATTATGATGACCAAAAAGCAGTTATATGAGATAAATTCTTAAATGCAAAAACAACATTTTATTTGCAAAAAAAAAGTATTCTGTCACATGCTGTCCAGTGATTAAAAAGCATTCAAATCAATTTTCAAAAGGAGAATGTCCAAAGACAGGATTTTTGTGATGTATCTTGTAGGTCGACACTATGTTGAAGATGGGCTTCCAGCAGCAAGTGCTGGAGGTTCTGGAGCAAGTCCCAGAAGAACACCAGACTCTGCTGGTATCAGCCACCATCCCAAAAGGGACGGAGGAGCTAGCTGCTCGACTGGTCCGTGACCCGGTTCGTATTGTTATTGGTGAGAAGAACCAGCCCTGTGCCAACATCAGACAGATCCTGCTTTGGGTAGAGGAACCCTCCAAGAAGAAGAAGCTGTTTGAGATTCTCAATGTAGGTTATAGACTTGAGGTCTTATTTTTCTTACTGTGACTGCAATATTGCAGGAAACTCGTTTTCACTGCTGATATGTTTTCTTTAACTGGTCAGCAGTTTTCTTAGCTTTTGTGTAGGACCAGGTCTAATTGTACTGTGGAAAGCAAAAACGTGCTTTGGAAGAGATAAACAAAGAAAGCAGGTTATTATACTAAATTTAGTTTACAAATTACAGTTTATTTATCGCTCAGTCTTCACATGCACTGGTAGCAGCATGGTGTTTTATTATCTGGCTACTGGAGATGGGAATTCCTCGTGCTCCATGACCAGTCTCCCCACTACACCATATTTAGACAGCCATTGCTGCAGCCCCAGCCCCTGTCTGGAGGAAATGGGTGGGCCCAGAGCCATGGCCTCACTCCAGGAATCCCAGCAATGGCCTAGACCATTTATACAAGGCAGGACAGGAAGAGTCTGCTTAGTTAAACCAATGAAAAAGTGCTGTTAGGCCATAGTGTGAGTAATAGGAGCCTTTTCTTACAGGGATGTTGCGATGTTGTTTTTTGTTTTTAAACCAAGCTATTCATAATAGTGAGGTTATTCTCTTAGCAGGGAAAAGTGAGTGGGTGTGTTTATATCGGGATACCATGGAATTGCAGGGCAGTTAGGCTGGGATTTGAAAGGGACATCCCAAGAAAACCAAAACTCTGGAGTGGACATGGCTCAGAAGTCACCAGAAACAGCTGTTTCATATGTTGCAACTCTTTCAGCTTAAACTTAAGCCAGAAAAATATAATATCCCAACTTGTCGCTGCCACAGTAGACTAAGAGCAATGAGAACCCCCCTTTTTTTTTATCTCTTTACCAACCTTTTTGCTCCAGGCAAAAAACTTTAAAGAACATGTACATATTTAGGCTGTGTAAAGCTCTTCCTGCTTTTTCCAGGTATCAATAGCAAGAAGTATATTGGAACTAGGTAACAGGGGAAGTTTGCACTCATTTGTTACAGCACACATCGTTACAGTTAGCCCATTACATCTGCTGATAAAAACACTTTTATTCTCCAAATGTGTAGACAAACAGATGAATGTGAAGGATGTCTGCCAGCTCAGTTACTTTTTCCTCAGATGTGTGTGTTTGGCCATCTACCTTTTTATTCAGTCCCTAAAGTTTAGAATGAGCCTGTGGCACAGTGACGTACACAGTCATTGTTTCGGGGCCTCTGCACTCCAGCGGGGAGGACACCGTGAGATCGCCATCATCAGTGTGTGGAAGTGCTTCCCCACCACCGCTTCCCTACAACCTGAAGCTGCAGCACTGGTCATTGGGCCGAGCCGCCGGGTTATCGGGATCGTCCTGGTCTTCCATGTTTGCATCGACGGACGGACAGCTGACCCACGGCCGCCGTTGCCTTATACCTTTACATATATAGGCCTAGTGTATATTACTACTATTATTATTTGCTTTTGTCTTTTTTTATCTTTTGTTTTTGCTATTGTGAAGCACTTTGTGACTGCTGTCTGTGAAAAGCGCTATAAAAATAAATTTTACTTTCTTACTTACTTACTTTCAGTCTGTATATAGAGTTACTGTAATATCTGTATGTGGAAATGTTGTGGAATGTGACAAAAGTCTCACCTGCTCATTCTTGACTTTCCAGGACAGTAAGCTGTACCAGCCTCCGGTGGTTGTGTTTGTGGACTGTAAACTGGGTGCTGATCTGCTGTGCGAGGCGGTCGCCAAGGTGACAGGCCTCAAAGCCGTGGCAATCCACTCTGACAAGAGCCAGTGGGAACGCAACCGCATCCTCCGGGTGAGACCAGTGGCAGACAGAACACACACAGTCCGGTGGATAAATAACAGAGCTCTCATGTTTGGTGTTCCTGAATTAGTTGTAGCTCCAAGACTACAGACAACTGCAGCTGGAATTAGCCTTTTGTTGATATATGAAATCCAAATATTGTTGGATATTGTTTTATTAATGCATGAGGAAAGTTTTTCACTCACTCACTTTTATTCTTGAAAAACACTGAGACCAGAGAGTTTTTTTTCCCCTAAGATCACAACTACTTTAGCTAAACAAACCCTAAAAACAAGAAAACAGGAAAATGGAGAAGTAGGGATCAATTTATCTAAATAGACGAGGCCCAGAATAATGCTTAATAATCTTAATAATTCAGATTTTTAGGAAACAGCCATTTATACTGGCACCAGAGAGATATTAAGAAATGTAAGGTTATGTCATTTTTATATAGGATGTTCAATTCTTTCAGATGGAAATATACAAGGTGTCTTGTGCATAATATTATGCATATTTTGTTGTAATTGTATGTAGTATATTTGGTATCTTGGGAAGCTTTCGGATCTCCACTGCAATGTCAAATCAATTTCAGCAGTTAGCAGGTTAATCGTTGAGTTTTTGGTATTTAAAAAAAAAGCCTGCTTTATAAATCACAGTGCATGCAGAGTTTTAGCAGTGTTCAACCAGTGTGACTGTGCAATATTTGCTCTGTTGTGTCTTCAGGGCCTTCTGGATGGAGACTTTGAAGTGGTGATCAGTACAGGTGTGCTTGGTAGAGGATTGGACTTGGTAAACGTCAGACTGGTGGTTAACTTTGACATGCCGAACACAATGGATGAGTACGTCCACCAGGTTAGTGAAGCAACACTACGTGGCACTCGTGTGTGTTGTTTATGTAGTACAATTCCCTGTTGCTAATCATGGTAGAGTTTGGAAATCCTCTGTAGGCAAACAGATGGCAGAAAGTTTATTTCACAGTTAATGAGTCTCAATATTGGCTTATCTTTATTTCTTCTTTGTTCAGGTGGGCAGAGCAGGTCGGCTGGGACACAGGGGAACGGCCATCACCTTCCTCAACAACAACAACAAACGGCTCTTTCTGGGGGTGGTGAACCGGGTCAAACCAACAGGGTCCATCCTGCCTCCCCAACTATTAAACTCACCCCATCTCCATGAGCAGCAGAGGAGGGAAAGACAGAAAACCAAGATGGGACATGAGGACAAACTAGTTACCCAGAACAACCTACTAGACATCATAAGGAAACATGACCGTCGCAAGAAGTAGCAAGTTCTGACAGTCATTGCTGCAATGGTGCTGTATATGTATTCAGGAGATATTAAATGTTTAGTTTGTAAATTTAATTGAAAATTCAAATAAATGTGAATGTTTTTGTATTGTGACTACATGTTTTGCGTAATTTGTGTATTCAAATAGACAAATTATCCTTTCTAATTCACCCACTTGAACCCAGGTCATGGTTCCCTTAAGCAGGAGGCACTGAATACAGCCTACTCCTTTTTTCTGAGATATAACTTCACACATTGTCCAAAATCATTATTTTTTTGCAAAGCAAGACTGCAGACTTAATTCTATGCAAAAAACATCTTATTCTGTCTCAAATCATCAGGGCCTTTCTGCTCGAACATCTGTCAGTTGCTTTCTGAAAATAATTTTTTTAAAAGCCCGTTTCTACTTAGATGACGCTACGTAGCAATACTTTTGTTTCTGTGGTATAACTTGTCATACCTGCTCAATCAGTAATGAAAGCACAATGTGATCAAGTCTTCATATTAAAAACTACTCCATTTGATTTGTTCTGTATTATTGTGGCATATAACTACATATGGGTCAGAAAATATCAGTAGTTGATTCATGCATTATCAATTTTTACATGACGGCTTTAATTATTATTTCTTTTTAATAATTTCAACTCACCCACATTCAGAGATTATTTGATCTCCTTGTCCAGTGTTGTAAATTATGAATCAACGATATGATGACAAATAACAGTGAAAGTTTCAGGCTTTTATTTTCAATTGTACTTCACAAATTGTCAACCAAGCACAGTCTCAAATTTCAATGTGTGAAAAAAAAAGTGCCAAAAGTGGGTCAATGGGCTGTTTATTAAACAATAAAAGAATAATAAAAATCTCGTAATATATTTTATATATCAAGTTAACAAATTTACAGATATCATTATAAATTGCCATATTTTCTGCTTAAAAAAACCCTGCAAATCAGAGATGGTTGAGCAGTTCTAAAAAGTTGATGCTTTGAGGTGGACTGACCCCTTTCTGTTTTTCTGTAGAGATTTTTCTTTCAGAATCAGCTTTCATAATCACAATATGTATTTTTTTGCCAAGTAAATGTAGACCTACAAGAATTCTGACTTTTTTATTTTTTTTACCTTGCTCTCAAAGAACATACAAAAAACTAAAAAAGGATTTAAACAGTGACAACAGCTAAAGGAATGAACATGAAGTGATTGTTTACAGTAATAGATAAATGTAAAAGAACATGTTTTTAAAATGAACCAATAGTTTATAAGAATCAACACAGTTATTAACAATATATACAGGGTAGTTTATTGCTAATAACTATTTATTCCTATCTTTAGAATCTGCACAATTTGCACTAAACTTCTGGTTCTCGTTTGGGATCTCACAGTCTTTCTCTGCATGTGGAGTTTGACAAATGTTATTTTTATTTGAGCTATGGTGAATACATCACTTTTAACGGTTGACTGCTAATTTTAGAGGGAACACAGGAGTGGCACAGTGGTTCCACTGGTTCCAGCTCAGTTTGTCCTGGGTTTGTATGAGATCATCATTCCTATACAGTGACATAACCTCAGTGCTGCTGCCCTCTAGCGGCAGTCTGATGTACCTGCATGTCTGAACCATGGTATGACGTAACCCTGTCCGAGCGGTCAGCCAATCAGCTGCCGCCGACGGAGACGATTTGAAATTGAAGCGGGCGAGTGCGGAAGCGAGGAGGAGACAATAATAAACAAAAGTAGCTCTGTTCGTCTGTGCTGAGCTAAACTTTTATTCGAATGGACATATATTCACTTTTAACTAACATTTCAAGTCGTTTTTGCGTCTGTTTTACCTGTTTTTCATGTCGTGTATCATAGCTCGATCGGCCGGAGTGCTAGCTAAACTTATTTTAACAAGCTAATCTTACTGTTGGTCACTTGTTTTTAGCCATGTCGATATTTAGCGTACAAGCGAGGAAGCACACCGCTTATTATGACCATTTGCTGTCAGCATCGACGTCCAAGACACCCGGCAGAGAGCGGAAAGCGACGGACACAACGCTGGGTAAAAGTGAGATATCATCCGGAGAGTCTGCATGTGAAGACTGCAGGTCGTCTGATAGAAGCCGGCAGGTAAACAGGACTTATGTCGTCTCCGCGCTGTCAAAAAGCGGCAGCGGGCAGCAGACTCCTTACCGGGCCCGTCTCACCCTTCAGAGGAGATCAAGGAGGAAGACCGGGGCGGAGACAGCCGAGAAAACCATGGCAGAGAGCAGCCAGAACATCACACCAGCTCTGGAGAAGAGGCTGACCCTGCAGCGGAGGACCAGGACTCCCTCCATGGATAAACATGTGCAGCGTGGGGTCAGCGGTGCTACCCCCCAGCAGACACCGAAAATACTCAGTGAACCAAACGGCAGGGTACCCGGTTTATTCAGGTCCATGAGTTTAAGAGAAACTGCAGCTAAGAACAGAGTTGAAGCTGCGGCTCATGTGGACACACAGGGGAGGCACACCAAGACGCCCTCTTCTTCTTCCTCCACAGGAAGGCAGCTAGAAGACCAGGCCCAAACCTTTAAAACCCCAACCAAAAAGACCCCGTTTGAGAAAATCGCTGCCAGGAGAGACGTGTTCGAGAGACTGGCAGGGAAAGAAGCTCCTAAACCGGTTCTGGTCAAATCTGCAAGTCTAGAAAGGTCCAAATCCCGAGCACAGCAAACAGGAGACACTAAACCTGTTGCTGCTCCTCGGGTCAGCAAAGTGTCTGCAGGTGTGCACAAACCCAGCACCGTGCTGCAGGGGAGAAATACAACCACACCAAATCAAAAGGGAGACTTGACCCAGGCCAGGACTTCTGCTACTGCTCCAGCAGCCACTGTACAACCCCTGACCCGTCTGAAGCAGCAGGACTCCTTTAAGATGGAGAACAGTGCAGTGACTGTGGCTGTCCGTGTCCGTCCTTTCAATGCCAGGTTTGTAATCTGATTGTTGACTTAAAGAGCAGATGCATGTCACCATGTGAGGGTCTGGGGTTACCAAAGTAACACATGACACTTCTAGAGGTGTCCTGGGCCTGGTTATTAAACTAAATATCCATATTCAAAGTCTGCAGACACCCACCCCCCTTACCTGGGTTACATTACACTGCAAAGTTTAATCAGAATATGTGTTTGCAATGTATTTCTCAATGGTGGCTGTAAAGGAATTTAATTTTGTGAGCTGGGAAATGACAGTCAAACTCCAAATACTGCACATTTCCCACTTTATGTAAGTGCTCAGATATATGGTCTGGAAGAAAATCCTAGAGGACAAAGCACTTTTCTGAAAGTGCGTCTTCCACATATTCTGCTCTGTTTTAGGGAGAAAGCAGAGAAGGCAGTGCAGGTCATCTTCATGAACGGCCAGGAGACTCTTGTCCAGCATCCGGTCTCCAAACACAGCTACTCCTTCACATACGACTTCTCCTTCTGCTCGGTGGATGACAGAGATCCCACCTTCGCTGGCCAGCAGACGGTGTACGAGACACTGGCCAAACCTCTACTGCTCAGGGCCTTTGAGGGATTTAACACCTGTCTGTTTGCTTACGGCCAAACAGGTTCTGGCAAATCATATACGTGAGTATTTTTCTTTTCACTTTAACACAGTCACCTTTGCATAATTGTGTCAGTTTCCCAGTTGTGCTTTTGTTTTATTTGCTCTTTGAAATCCATGCTGCTTTTGACATGTTTTTTTTTTTAATTGCCATTTAACTTGTTTAATTGCTTCTTTTGCAGCATGATGGGCTTTGAGGAAGAGGTTGGGGTTATTCCGCGTTTCTGCCAGGAGCTTTTTTCTAGATTGGCCTCCATGGAAAATGAAGAGGTAAAATGTCACATTGAGGCATTCATTGCCAGTTAATTGCTCTTTTTTAAAATATCTTTTTCAAAACCCAATTTACTTGAAAATTCAAAAGGCTTTATTCAGAAAACATTCCACCCTTTGAAAGACTCGATTGTGTACATTAACTGTCTTTTCAGTCTGGTTGCATAACTCATAAATGATCAATTTGGGGTCGTATATTCAGGTAAAATGCCATGTGGAGATGAGCTACTTTGAAGTGTACAATGAGAAGATCCATGACCTGCTGGTGACCAGGGATGAACCAAACCAAAGGAGAATGCCTGTGAGTAGGTTGTAACTAATTCAAATTTATCCTAGAGATAAAGGAACTGCTGGTAAATTTAAAAATGTTTCATTTTTTCTTTGTACTTGCGACTGTGGCACTTAACCTATCCTAATTTGAGGATTTTATATGAGAAAATGTTTCCTGTTTTTACTGATATTGGTGGCTACATTTTCATTTCCTGAAGTTTTCTGTGTACATTTACCTGGTGATCATAAATTTCATGGTGCATGATGATATGGGGACATTTTTACTGGTAGCATTGAATAACTTGAGAATGTATATATAGTGGAGCTAAAACCTTGCTGATTTGTCTTTCCAGCTGAGAGTGAGGGAGCATCCAGTTCATGGTCCTTATGTTGCTGAGCTCTCTGCGTAAGAAAACCTTTTTTTTTTTCTTTTTCTGTATTTCTCTTTTGCTATTTTATTTTAAAGTCAAAGGTCAGATGAACATTTCTGAATGATGTGTTCTGCAGAATTGTTGACCTTGTTATTTCTTCACAGGAATGTGGTGAGCTCTTACAATGACATTCAGGTAGGTTGGACCAGCTGTTGAGATTCCTTCTTCTTCCAGTCTTAAGCAGTTTACAAACAAGTTGGAATGAGTGAGAAAGTCAGCGTTCAGTGATAAGTAGAGCAATACAGGCATTATTGTTAATGTCTGACTGCATTGAAAGGCACACCATGGAGATGAGTACTAAGTATCAAAGATCTCCAAGTGAGATTTCACACTGAGAATCAGTGGTAATTGTATAATGATTTACCGTGTCCTTTTTTTAGGCTTGGCTGGAGCTGGGCAACAAGCAGAGAGCCACAGCAGCTACAGGAATGAATGACAAGAGCTCCAGATCTCACTCTGTCTTCACTCTGGTTATGACCCAGACTAAGGTATGGCCACTCGGTTTTGACTATACAGTTCCATATGTGGCTCATCAGTCCCTCTATATAAACAACAAAACAGAATGTTGCATAATAAAGCCAAAAATATTTATAGAGTCTTTACCACTTGATATGATATGAAATTTGTTTTTGTAAGTAGTTAAGAAAGTGAGAACTATGCTAATAAACATCATTTGTATGTTAATACGGAGTGACACATGGATTACCTGGGTCTGGCATGTGCTTTAGCTGAATGTTTATAAATCCATTTGACTGTGTGTGCCTGTGTATAGACCGAATCTGTGGAGGGAGAGGAACATGACCACAGTATCACCAGCAGGATCAACTTGGTTGATTTGGCAGGCAGCGAACGATGTAACTCGGCCAAGACAAGTGGAGACCGACTTAGGGTAAACACACACACACACACACACACACACACACACACACACACACACACACACACACACAAAACAAGTTGAAGCGTGCCAAACCTATAAATCACTCTGAACCAACTCGTCACACTCAACTTTATTTATTATTTTGAGAACTTTAAAAAAAAAAAGGACCCCATAAGGAAGCTGAGTCCCCATAATGCGACTGTACAAACACAGCTTCTGTAAACAATCACACACACATGAAAGGTCAGTTGAGTTTCAGTTTAAAAGACAGTTTAAGTTAAGGTTCTGAAAGCAGATGAAGAGTTTTATTTAAGCCACAGCTGCTGAGACAATAAGATTAACTCAGATTAACAAAGTAAAAATGTTGAAGGAAGTTGAAGCGTTATTTGACATTCAGACAGTAATCTCAGTTTTACCTGAAGTGACTTGAAGTGAATAAAATGCATAAAAGTCCACTGAAGTTCAGGTGCTCAAAGGAGATAAGATGTCAACTGAATTAAAGATGTAGAAAGAAGTAAAAGAGATGGTGATTTTAACACTCTAAAAGGAGCTGAAGTGTAAAGAAAGGTAACGGCCAATGCTGGCAAATGTGTGACGTTTTTTGCAAAGTGAAAATCTTGAAAGACGCTGAAGAGTGAGTTGGTGTTCAGACAGTAATTTACCATTTAGTTGAAGTGACTTAAATGAGTTAAAGTGTGTAAAAGGAGTTGTGGTGTTAGCTGAAGTAAAGGTGTTGAAAGAAGTCAAAGAGTTAGTTGATGTTAAAGCTCTTAAACTGAACTACAAGTCACCTTTTTTGTTAGATATATAACACACAGCTAACACACACTGAATGTAGTTAAAGTGTAACACTGAAAGGAGTTGAAGCTGGGGAATCAGTTGATGTTAAAAACATTTCAGCCTTTAGTCAGCTGAGAAAGCTGAAAGGAGCCGGAAAGCTGCTTGACATTCAGACAGAAATTTAAGCTTCAGTTTATGTGATTATTAAAGGAGTAAAAAAGTCAGTTGAAGCGCTGAAAGGAGTTCAGGTGTTATCTACTGTAAGAATCTGGAAAGAAGTTGAAGAGTCAGTGGATGTTAAAGTTAAACTGAAAGCACAATTAGTACTTTAAGAGACGGTTAATGTTCCAGCACTGAAAGGACCGAAAGTGTCGTCTGCAGTGAAATCAGTTGAAGAGTCAGTTAATGTTAAAAACTTCAGCACTAAATAAGTTGAGAAATCTGAAAGGAGGCGAAGAGTGAGTTGATGTTCAGACAGAAATTTAAGCTTCAGTTTAAATTATAAAAGGAGTTTAAGAGTCAGTTGATGTTAAATTACTGAAAGGAGTTCAGGCGACATTTACGGTAAGAAATTGGAAAGAAGTTGAAAAGTCAGTGGATGTTAAAGTTCTAAAAGTGGAGAACAATTAGTACTTTTAGAGACGGTTAATGTTCCAGCACTGAAAGGACTGAAAGTGTCGTCTGCAGTGAAATCAGTTGAAGAGTCAGTTAAAAACTTCAGCACTAAATAAGTTGAGAAATCTGAAAGGAGGCGAAGAGTGAGTTGACGTTCATACAGAAATTTAACATTTAGTTGAAGTGACTTAAATGAGTTAAAGTCTGTAAAAGGAGTTGTGGTGTTAGCTGAAGTAAATATGTTGAAAGAAGTCAAAGAGTTAGTTGATGTTAAAGCTCTTAAACTGAAGTACAAGTCACCTCTTTTGTTAGATATATAACACACAGCTAACACACACTGAATGCAGTTAAAGTTTAACACTGAAAGGAGTTGAAGCTGGGGAATCAGTTGATGTTAAAAACAATTCAGCCTTTAGTCAGCTGAGAAAGCTGAAAGGAGCCGAAGAGCTGCTTGACATCCCAGACAGAAATGTAAACTTCAGTTTAAGTGATTATTAAAGGAGTACAAAAAGTCAGTTGAAGCGTTGAAAGGAGTTGAGGTGTCATCTACAGTAAGAATTTGGAAAGAAGTTGAAGAGTCAGTGGATGTTAAAGTTAAACTGAAAGCACAATTAGTACTTTTAGAGACGGTTAATGTTCCAGCACTGAAAGGACCGAAAGTGTCGTCTGCAGTGAAATCAGTTGAAGAGTCAGTTAATGTTAAAAACTTCAGCACTAAATAAGTTGAGAAATCTGAAAGGAGGTGAAGAGTTAGTTATTATAAAAGGAGTTAAAGAGTCAGTTGATGTTATTTTAAAAAACAATTGAATTAAAGTACAGAAAACCGCTGAAGAGTCAGTTTACAATTAGTCGCTTAAGTTTTTAAAGAAGTTGAAGAGTTATTTCAACTGAAAGCACTGAAAATGGTTTCAGAGGCATTTAACGTTTCAGCACTGAAAGGACTGAAAGTGTCGGCTGCAGTGAAATCAGTTGAAGGGTTAAAGTCATTCAGTCAGTTGATGTTAAAGTTGGGAAATCTGAAGGGAGGTGAAAAGTTTCAGTTTGACTAAAAGGAGTTGAAGCGTCAGAACAAATAGAGTTAGAGAGTTGATTTAGGAGATGGAGGGTCACATTTTTGTTGCGTTTGTTTTTGTGTTAGTTTGTTTTAACATCAGCACTGAATGAAGTGAAACACTGAAAGGAGCTGAAGCGTCAGATGAAGTTTAAACATAGCGAGTTAACTGTGTGTTACTGTGTGAAGTGTGTGTTGTTATAGTGCAGAACCAGAACCACACAGATGATGATGGACGTGTGCTTCATCGTCATCTGGTTGTGATGTCAGTGTCTCCTGATTGGACGATCCATCAGAGGCTTTAACTGCTTTCGTTTCACTCGACTCGGAGGAACATGAGGTTTTTATTGAGGTTAAAGACGACGATCGTTCATCAGTGAAACATGTTGACCTGGACTGAAGGAAATGAAGCTGCAGAAAGAGGCTCAGAGTTCAGACTGGAAGAAAAGATGTAAAGAAAAAGTGACTTTCCAGCAGCGTCCAACGTACTGGATTATTTAAAGACGTTTTTTACAGTTCAGGTGTGACTCTGTGGAAACAAACCATAACTAAAATAAAAACGTCTTCAGTTCAGTTCAGTCAGGATCAGCTGTGGAGGATTTACTGTGTTATTGTGTATTATTGTGTGTTACTGTGTGTTAGTGTGTATTATTGTGTATTGTGTGTTACTGTGTGTGTAGATGTGTATTATTTTGTGTTACTATGTGTTATTGAGTATTAAGTTGTGGTATTGTGTATTATTGTGTGTTACTATGTTTTATTGTGTATTATTTTGTGTTACTGTGTATTATTGTGTATTATTTTGTGTTGTGTGTTATTTTGTGTTACTGTGTGTGTACATATGTCTTTTGTTGTGTGTTATTTTGCGTTACTGTGTATGTACATGTGTGTTGTTGTGTATTATTGTGTTACCGTGTGCACGTGTGTTATTGTGTGTTACTGTGTATTATTGTGTTACTGTGTGTTACTGTGTGTGTACATGTGTAGTATTGTGTTACTGTGTGTTATTGTGTGTTACTGTGTGTACATGTGTATTATTATGTGTTACTGTGTGTTATTGTGTGTGTACATGTGTATTATTGTGTGTGTACATGTGTATTATTGTGTGTGTACATGTGTATTATTGTGTGTTACTGTGTGTTACTGTGTATTATTGTGTTATTGTGTGTTACTGTGTGTATTGTGTATTATTGTGTGTTACTGTGTGTTACTGTGTATTATTGTGTTACTGTGTGTTACAGTGTGTTACTGTGTGTTACTGTGTCTTAGTGTGTATTATTGTGTTATTGTGTATTATTGTGTGTTACTGTGTGTTTCTGTGTGTATTATTGTGTATTATTGTGTTACTGTGTGTGTACATGTGTATTATTGTGTGTTACTGTGTGTATTATTGTGTATTATTGTGTGTTACTGTGTGTTACTATGTGTGCTACATGTGTTTCCTATTTAAACTGACCTCACTCCTCCGACCGACGGTTCAATGACT
Organism: Chromis chromis; assembly: GCA_900302755.1. Lineage (NCBI taxonomy): Eukaryota > Metazoa > Chordata > Actinopteri > Pomacentridae > Chromis > Chromis chromis. Next base: position 30,688 of record OMNN01018937.1, read on the forward strand.
TCATCCTGCCGTCGATGGATCAAACTTCTCTGCAGAAAACATAAAAGTTGACGTCTGAAAGATAAACTTTCATTTTCTCAG
>OMNN01018939.1:0-10051 GCA_900302755.1 Chromis chromis
CCCCTGACCGCCCTGGGAGAAGGGGATGTCTGACGGACTAATCCCAAACTCCTTCACTCTACACAGCGGCACCAGCCACACCAGCGCAAAGAGGAGCAGAGGGTGGGAGACAAGAAGGGAAAGAAGCAGGAAAAAAGAGGAGTGAGAAGGAGACAAGAGTCAGAAAGAACTACTGAGAGTAAGCAGAGAAATTTACAATAGCACCATTGGTACAGCTAATCTAAATCTATACAATAGCCACTAGGGATTATAGAGGAATTACAAGAGCTACAGTTTCACAACAGGGAATTATTTCCTTTGTTTCCTGTAGAAGCAAGGCATTGTCCAAATCACAGTAGTAGGTCAACATATTCCCACCTGTTGGCGTAGCGTAGTGTGTTGAGTGTGTTCTCACAGGACGTCATACCAGGAGAGATTGTTGCAATCTGTTTGGAGAAAGAGAATACTATTCAGATTAATAGCTAGAGAACATATATGACAATATGCACACACAATATTTATCAAGACAAACAACTGACCATGCATGTGCGTGAATTTTCCCCAATGAAGGAGTCTCTCAGGACCTGGGTGAGCTTACTGGCTCTGAATGGAGTGTGAGGCTTGTTACGACCAAGAGCTCTGATACACTCCTGAAACAAGAAGAGAGACGTGATATGGTTAATAAAAATTGCAATTTGGAATTACTGTGTATTTTGACTTTACATGAATGAACAAACAAGTGGCAGAAAACACTGGGGACAGAGCTTCTGCCATCCCTGTTGCTTTACTTTGCTGCCCACAGACCTTCAGGGCCAACAGGCTTTTGTTTATCTCAGCTCCTTCCAGACGAGTCTGGCGGTCGGCACTCGACGTATCGGCCCCTCTCTCATTTCCTGCAAGGTCGATGAGGGAGAACTTCCCATGCATCTTCCCCTTCCTCCGAAGAATGATCTGGAACACAGCATGGCTCCTGGATGAGTGAGCGTTGGCTGACGTCTGCCCTGATGTTCTAGAAGTGAGAGGAAGAAAATGTGAAATGTCATTTGCACTTCATTATTTCATGAAGGACAAAAATAAGCTGCGATATGTTCATAAAAACATGTACTGAACAAATGAAACAATTCAACAAAGTTTCTGTTATCCTACCTGCAGCTGTTGCCCACTTCGATGAGTTTCAGGACATCTTCTGTGCACTTGACCTCCTTCTCCTGAAGCCCCACAACCTGCACCTGCTGCTTCCCATCCTCCAGCACCCTCAGCTTAGCTTTACGATTCAGCAGGTCAAACACCTATCAGCACATACACAGTACAGTCAGCATCGGTTAATGTTGGTCACATATGAAATATGATCATATCAGTCATATGAAATGATTACATATCACTTGCCTTTCCACTGTAGATTTCAAAGAAGGTTGCATACACTTGTAGATCTAACTTTTTGTAGTTGGGTTTCTTCAACATGAGAAATACATCCCGAGCTGCACAAAGAGAGATGAGAGATTTATAACTTCAACCATATTAAATTAAATTCTTGATAACATGCCAACACAAATCTGAACTAGTTTAATTAACAGGATGCATTACATTAGGTCAGAAATCACAGCAAATTTGCTTACCAGCTAATGCATAAATTCCTTTAGAGCAGTCTTGATTCTTTCCAGAGAAATCTCCACCCATAGTCTACAATACAATACAAGTGAAGATATATTCAGTTATATTCAGCAGTGTTGAAATAAAGCAAAAACTCAACCAGGTTTCAGCTTTTGCAAGAGAAAAAGTCATTGCCTGTAACTCACATGTGTTTTTCCACTGCCTGTCTGTCCGTATGCAAAACAGGTTGCCATGCCCCTTTCAAAAATGGTCTCCACTAGAGGTCTGGCAGTGAACCTGAAGACAGAACACACATTAATTCTCTATGTGTAAAAGCAAGATACAATAATAATTATGTACACAAACAACAAACATGTTAGTCACTAATTCAATTATATAAAACAATGCACTCTGCTCATCATACTGTTTATGACCTGCTCAGTGCTCATCATTATTATTGCCATTACAACAGGTGGATTATTATAAAGCTGACTAATACACTTTACACTTTATGATAAACAGCTTCTGAAGCAAGTTTCTTCTCCTGGTGCCAAGTGCTGGACTGTGGAGGCTACCGTTAGGTTTTTCTCTAGAACACTGTCATACCTTGACCTTACTATGCAAAGTGCATTGAGAGGACTTACACTATGATCTGCTGCTATATGAATAAAACTGTAATGGAACTATAACCAACAGCTGAAGCAAGCACATAAATCATATTGGTCTAATGGCTCAGTTTGTTTTTAAATCTGCTGTTACAAACCTGTAAACCATCTCGTTGGTAGTGCTGTCATCGAAGGCATAGTCGAAGCGGAAGGTCTGGTTCTCCAGGTAGCGGGTCAGGTCCACTTTTTGTTTAGGTTCATGAACCATCACCACATCCTTACTGGGAATGGTGATCACATCCAAGTCCTTCATGGTCAACTCTGGAACACAGACAAGACATTGATACTTAGGATGTAGATTAGAATATAACATATATTAATCAGTCACAAGACCAGTGTTGATAAAAGATCTTACCTTTTTTGTTGAGTGGACGTTTCCTCACACAAACACATATTCTGTGCTCTTCAATCTGGAGAGCACAACAAGGAGGACATTTTATTATGTTGTTGCTGAAGGTCAACACCCAACAATCAGGTGTATAGAGGAAGAATTGGAGTCTCTACTCACCAGGTCTGCTGTAGTCAGAGGTCGGTAGTCTAGACTGGCTCGGAAATCTCGGATCATGTACATGATCTCGTAGTTAGGGATGGTGGTATCCACCTCCTGAAGAAGTACAAGGAAAGACAAAGTGGCAAATATCAGCATAAGTAACTATTTAATAAATACAACACAAGTATTTTATCAGTATTCAATGAACATATTTTGTTAAACACAAAGGAAAAAGGCAACTATGAATGTACCTGAGCTCTCTTCTCCCTGAGCTCCTGTTGCTGAAGCCGGCGTCTTTCTCTTTTCTCCTGCAGTTTCTCCACCTCCTTCACACAGTTTGACTTCCTCCTCGCTGCCATTATAAGAACAGAAACAGTCACTCTTCTGTATCTTACAGCGTATACCAATAGCCTTTCTTTGTAAAAAGGTCTCTTCTTCTCTCATGTCTTTTCCAATCTGTTTCTTCAACTTCCTCTGTCTCTTCAGCTTTTCTCTCCCAGATGGGAGACCTTGGGCTATTTCCAGCAGAGCAGAACAGTAATAATGCGACCACAGACCAGGATGCAGTAGCTGGCACACAGCGTCTCCAGCACAACACTAGCTGCTTTCTCTGCATAACCAACAAAAGGCCTTTACAGTGTGTTCAAAAGCTGCTCTTCTTATTTATCACTTCTATCCATTTTCTCAAACACAACTGGACAAGGGGCTGCTAAGACTCATTACAGTTTATCGTTATTTCTGCAATTACTCCAGTCCGATTAAAATTAGAGGCAGTTTCCAGTCAAATATGATTATCTTAATAAACCAGCAATCAACCAGAATGTTATTCCAAAGCTACCAGCACAGCACACCCACAGATTAGTGTTGTTTTAGGTCAATCACAAACTATTAGTACCCACAATAAGAGCACACAAGTTAGCAAACGTAAGTAAAAGCCACTTCTGATTTCTTTGCAGAGTTTATCAAATCCAGCGTTATCTGATTAGCCCTGGCTCGCTGCTGCAGGCCCAGCTTCCCACTGCAAAGCCCTGTAATACAGTCCCGGTCTCCTGCTGGCTCCAGTCCCCGAGAACCCAGACTATCAGAGCCGAGGGATTAATAATCTGCTCTAATCTGGGAGGCGAAGATGAGCTGTGTCAGCACCAGGAGAAGGAAGTATAAGATGAATGCAGCACTGTCACTACTTGGGGGTTTTTCAGGCTCATTGGCAGTCGGAGGGGGAGCTGAGGGGTCAGGAGGGGGAACAAGGCGTTTCTGTCCTTCTCCTCTTGGCTCATCAAATGTGTGTGAACACTTCGAAGGAATGGAGGATAATGAAAAAGGTAATTGTTGCTGTCTGAGCCCAGAGGAGTAGCACATAGCATCACAGGTTTTTCCATGCGTGTTCTCATGTGTGACTCAGCAGAAATCAGACAGGGAAAAGGCAGTGTAGCCAAACAGCAGCACAAACGCTTTTTCTTTTTTTTAACTCCCTCTCTAATACCCAGAAAACCTGTCTGCTGGATGGATTGCGTTTGTGCTGCTTCATCTCCACACCACAGTTCTGAATAGTATTTGGCAGACATTTGACTGTTCAATCTTCATGTCAGACTAGAGGGCTCTCAGATTCTATTGGGAACTCTATTAGAATCACCATAAAGCACTGAGGACAGGAGTAACATGCAGATGATACATACAAAGCTGTCCAAACTCCTTTCTGGGTATCGGCTGATGTGAGGATTCTGTGATAAACATGTGATCGACAAAAACATGACATATTAAACAATTCTGGCAGCTTTGTTTCTACAGTTAACTGATCAAAATACTTCTAATGTAAAAAAGGGATGGCACTTGTGATAAGAAATAAATCTTATATGGATACTGTATTTGGATAGGCTGCGTAGTTTGGGCTAGAGACTTTCAGCCAAATCCTAATAACTGGTTCTCTGAAAATAGAATTTTCCTAACAAAGATCACAAGATCATTGCTAAGCTAAATTAAAAAAACATGATTGTTTTGATCATGTTACCATTCTGTAGTTGCTGCTGTGTCTGGGCTTGAGTGGGCTGTGCAGGCTGCTGGGCTGGAGGAGGTGGAGCAGGTTCTGGCTGTTGAGGTTGTGTAGGTCTGGCCCGGGTTGGAATTGCTGAAAACACAAAACCCCAATCTCTTTATCTAGAGGTTACTGAGAAGCAATATTGATATTGAAATGATATTTATCCAAAAATAGCAAGAATTCTCTGTCTTTGTATTTGCATCTCTGTAATCTCACTCCTCCGTTTTCCTTATACATCTTAGGTCACTTAATAATTTAAGCTTGTGACATAACAGGTTTAAAATGTGAGGAGTATTATGAAAGAATACTCCTAGGAAGCCAGAATAATCCGATAATATTGGTCACTGTTGTGTCTTGTTTGCTGTGACTGTTGCTTTTCTTCTTCCACCATAAATATCACAACATATAATATCTGAACATTAAATTCAGAGAACAAACCTCTATTATCCCTGGACGGAGTATCATTCTTAACAGGTGCTATCGTCCGTCGGTTCTGCAAGAAAAAGCTACAGTTAGATATTGAGTTGGTTTGTGTGATTCCTACTTGTGCTTTTACATTTCATGGGCGCCCCTGAGATAGGAAACATGTTTCAGTGCCACTCAGCTCACAACTTTGCTTCCCATGACTACTCAGCATATGCAGAAATAGCCAAAGCCCAAGAGTCAGATTAGTGCTGATTAAAGAGTCCACTTCTTTTAGTACTAATGCCTGAGATCACAGTGCCATCACATACACTTTTAAGTGACTTCAAAAGAAATGTGAGCAAACTTTGTCCCATAGCTGTAGACTAGAACACCTTTAGGTCCGTTTGTGAAGATTCCTGTAAAGGCTATGAATCTGCTTCAAAGTTAGACATTATATCATAGAGATATATATTATATCTTAGAGTGTAAACAACTACAGTGTCACATGAGAGCGTGCAACACTATTCTACAGCCGAGCCAAATGTCTTGCAAGTGAAATTCAGTCAAAGAAATTCCTTTCATTCAAACCAATAAATCTTCAGCAACATTTTAAATTACCTCACAAGTTACACTTTGTTTTATTTATTAAAACCTAAAGAACAGCTGGATAGCTCAGTGACTAACATCCCAGACCTTGGCATGGGAGATCGGTGGTTCAAATCCCGGTCAGGGCGCAGGTATCCAGTGAAGACCCTTAGGCAAGGTCCTTAATGCTGCCCTGCCTACATACCCATGTACGTCGCTTTGGATAAAAGCGTCTACTAAATTAAATTGTAGAATTGTAAAATGTACAACACAACAGGTCATCACAACTACAATATTTACCAAAGTAATACCAGCCCTAATCTGCAGACAGTGTTTGTAACAGGACTAATTAGCTGGTCACCTAGAAGGATCCTGTGTCTAAATTAAGGCCCAGCAAACTGAGCCACACTGTAACTACCTGAGCAAGACTGGCCACTTGATAGGCATTCTGGCTATAACAGCTGGTAAATAGAGGAACAGAAAATACAAAGTGTCTTAGATTTCTTACAGTTGCTGATAAAGTGGCATAGCAGCACTCACCTTTGCAATTTTACTGCCTTTTACACATACGGGCGTGGGAGGGGGTGGAGTCTCTGGACTGGGTGCTATCTCTTCATCTGGTGCCACATCTGGATTAAGTGCAAATATACTCTCCAAGTCAATCTGTCCAGAAACAAAGCAGTGTTAAGACAGCTAATTAGGCCATTTTTACACTCTTCATTTGCCACAAGCAAAAAAATAAACATTCACTAATTACTTTCAGTTAATCCTAGGAAACTGACCAACCTTAAAACTAACATTTCAAAAGTGTAAAGGACAGGATAAAACCTACTTAAAACCCCTGTGATGTTTTACTTGGCATCAAAACCTGTTTGTGTGTTGATAATAAAAGCCAAAGAAGCTAAGGCCATAGAGTTAAAAAAAAAAAAAAAAAAAAGTATTTGACACAGGCTCCCTGATCAAACCAGCGGAGAGACAGACTGTAATAAAGGTGAGAGATTTGATTCGGACATGATTTAGACTTGAAGCTGACTTAGTAATAGCTCATGAGTGTGCATGTTTGTCAGTAAGCAAAAAAACAGATGCACTATATTTAGCCAGACACGAGACAGGATCTTGTCTGGAACCTTCTGAGCTTATGAATAGTAGATTATTTTGCAGAAGTCAAATACTTCTGTTAGCACATGTTTACCAGCTAACTTTCAAGACCACGCGAGTTATAAGTAAGATATTGTGTGATTTTTTCAAAATTTGGGAGGCTAAATGTCTTGCAAATTTAATAAATAGCATGTATCAGATACACTTAAATACCACCATCCTTCACTGATAGTTGGCCAGCAATAATGTAACATTAATGGTATTGACCACTTACACAGATTATTGTGTTAACAGCATATCTCTTCTTTCTCCTGCTAACCAGATAGATGGTCAAACAGACTTTTGCTGATCATGAAATGTTTTTGAGATGTCAGTTTCACCGTCCAGATCACCAGAATATCTTGCAGTGAATTGCACATTTTACAACTTAGGCCCAGGATGATACTGTATATTACTGACCTTTTATATACTGGAGCAGACATATGTAAGAGAGCAAAAACAATGATACTACATTGTGGAATACTGGATTACGCATGAGCTGGGTGATAATGCCAGATGTTGTTTTTTTTTTTTGTCAAATGTTTTTATTGATTTTTTCCATTTATGGGATGGGTACAGAGATATACAACAGTGGTCATCCCTCAAACGTATTAAACCTTGCCACATGAGATGAGTCCACTTAAGGAGAATGAGCCTCCGAGCAAGCAAGGTGGTAAAAGCAATAACGTGTTGTGAGGATTTGGACCAACCGAGCGCCGGGGGCATTCCAAAAAGAGAGACAAGGGGGTCAGGGTTCACTGTACGACATGGGACCTTTCCTAACGTATCAAAGATGGCACGCCAAAATTCAATAAGTTTGGGGCACGATCAAAACATGTGCATGTGATCAGCCGGTGAGAGCTTACATCTGTTGCAGGAATCAGCTCTATCCAGATAAATCTTGGCTAATGTTGCATTGGTGAAGTGGCTCCTGTGTAAGATCTTGCACTGTAGGAGTTTGTGCCTAGCGCATATAGAGGACGTATGAACAAGATTGACTCTACGATCCCACTGTTCGTCAGAGATTGTAATCCTGATCCTGAATCCTGGTCCCAGACAGCCCTCAGGGAGCTCAGGGAAGTTGGGTTCAATGGCCAGATGTTTTATCTAGCTATTCTTCCATATTGATTGACACCAATAAATATTACATCATACACTGAATACTACTGATGTGGCAGGAAATACATTCAACATGCTTGTTAGACCTCACAGATACACACACATGTGCCTGTGGAGGTTCGTGGGGTTTTCTGGTTAGGATTGATTCCTAAATAAATCAAATAAAGGCCTGTTATGGTTCAATAGTTTATTTCTGAGTCAAGAATTTGACTATCTCTGCAACCAACATTTATGTCGCAACAAGTCAATAGCATCAATGTTTTTATCCAAACACACAAAAGAGCTGCGTATTTATCCAACTTTAGAAATCCAGCCTATTTGTCTCTCACTGATGTGTCTTCAAGGGGTGTTTAACTCTTCTTGCTTTCACTCATTTTTACTTTCTAAAACCAACATGTGTGTTTTTTCCTTGTTTTGGCCCCACATGTGTTATATAAGCTTCCTGCTGTAGCCTAATAGGGGTACTCTGCAGATGAGGGCTGACCCAATTCAAGAGCAGATACATTTAATGTAACTACTGTTTAATTTAATCACAGTTATTTTGGAAATATGTTTTGTAATTATTGTCTAGAATATTTTTATTGCCCAGCTCTAGGATACAATATCAAAGTTGCACAGTGTGGGGGCACATAAGCCGAATTACAGACTGTGTAAGCTCATGCACATCAGTGTACAGAGGGTGGTATCTGGTGGAACTGTAAGACATGCAGACTACTTACGTAATAACAGCAGCTCCCAAATGTCTTTGGATGCATTATTCATTGCTGTGGAACATAAAAGCACAAGCTGCTGCTGGTGCTTTGAGGGGTAATAAATGGTAGTAAATGGTGTTTTACCTCTTTCCCTTTTGTGTCTCCATTTTCTATCCACTCCACCGTGACGCTCTCGTTGTCCTCATTCAGCGAGGTCACCATTGCCTGATGTATACGTCCTGTAAAAGCACCACAGACAAGGGAGACGCAAATGTCAAGTTGGCGGAATAACACTGAAGACTGACGGCGGCGTTTAGTAGGACCCAAACTGTTTGGTAACAATGATGGTGGCAGAATCTTTATTTTTACTGGATATAAAAATAGTAATAACAGTCCTGCGTGTGCTATTCAATACCTCATAATTCAGCATTGATAAAGAGACATTATCTTGAACACACACACACAGTGACACACAGTTGCACATAAAATGGATTTCACCAACACTCTGCCTGCCACATTAGCGAGGTAACGCATTTAGTGGGGTGAATTACAAAAGGTCTAATTACCACCTGCTACCCTGATCTGATCTCTAAGTAGTCCTGTTAGAACTGTTTTATTTGAAGATGCAGTAAGGTGGAAGAAAGAGGGTTCAGTGTTTTTGTTAACATAGTAAATAATAAGGGTTTGATCACCAGAACCTTATGTATATGTCACAGTAGAAATCACGATCCAGGATAATCGCCGATTGTCCTAGGACAGATTGCGGTCGGAGTCTCTCCCAGGACAAACTCAAATTTATTTCAATGATATGATGTTAAAATAAAGGAAACAACAACAGTGTTTCCCTTACATAGGCGTAGCCGTGGCGGTGCGCCACGGCTGAAATTCGACCGCCACGCCTACAAAATGCCGAGAATGATTTATTTTTTTACGGGGACATCGTCAATATTTCAATTGAACCTGCGCAGCCGCTTCCCGAAGAAGCAACGGAGCCATAGCCGTCGCAACGGGGTAGGAAACCCAGGCAATTGCCTAGGGCCCCGAGCTGAAGGGGGCCCCGAGGGACGGCTGATATTGCTCCATATCAGCGACACAACCATAAACCCCCGTAGACACTGCAATGACACGTCGGGGATCTCCCAAATGGGGCCCCATTAGCCGGCATGCATCGACGTACTGTAGTTAGCTGGTAGATAGCTGTGGCAGATAGCTGTGGGTCTTTGGTCATTTACACACAGCAATGAAAGGAAATTGCAGCTTAGCTCGGCTTTCGAAGCAAATACAAGTCATGTCTAAATATGCCAATGGGAGAAAACTATGATGCAGAGCTACGGAGAAAAACGGCACACGACGT
>OMNN01018940.1:0-17879 GCA_900302755.1 Chromis chromis
GACACTAATAGTAGTCCTTATTAACACTCCAGTTACCTTAAAAGTAAACCTAATTAGGCTATGAATTACCTTGTCGGCAAAAGGTGCTATACAAATACATTTGCTCTGCTTAGCACATTTTTTTGTATGCAAAAAGACCCCGAAAGATCGAAACAAGACTTTTTTTGAGGATTATTTTGTGTTATCTCACAATGCTTGTGGACTATTTCAGCATTACCACTGGTTGTGACTGCAGTGAGAGTCTGTGCACTCTCAGCTGTGTCTGCTCAGACATAAGTCGCTACCATTGCATTTACAAACAAAACTAGGGGAGCTGCTTCACCAGCTCTCTCACTGACTGCTGTCCAGCCAGACTGTAACTGCAGTTGTGACGGCAGCCTTGGGATGGCATAGCTGTCACTGTGATTGTGGCTGTAGCCATGGCTGCGCTTTGGTTGTTATGAGTATGCCTGTGACAGATTCATGTGTAATGAGTGTAACATTGACTACATGCAGCGGCTGTGTGTGTGTGCAGTGATGGCTTTGCTGGCTGAGCGTTGTATTCAGGGCTCTAGAGTGCAAACATTTTGGCCGCACTTGAGACGAATCAGTCTAATGTGACTAAACATCCTTGTGATAGTCACACTTGCAGCCACACAACCATAGAAGAAGTCAGTGACCCTGTAAATTATAACACAGTAGTTTGTTTAAGTTTAGACACTTTTTGACACATATATTCCAAATCATGAATGACAACATACGCCTTAATATAAAACAACATTGGTACATTATTTATATTTGTAGCCTGCACATTTAGTTACCTCTTGTATATTCAACATTATGTTAAGTTGTTCTGTTTGATTTTACATTAGGTATCGAAATACTTTTTCGAATTTGTTCAATGTTTTTATGTTGACTAGCAGACTAGCTAGTTAAGTAAGTTAAGATGTGCCAAACTAACTGACTCTTATGCAAGCAGATTGAGTGCTGTGATAAAATGTAAAGGTCAGTGATTCCTATTATTGTTCACTCTGATTTATCGGTTACAATTTCACAGTAAAGAAAAATGTTTTGACATGATTTATTGCTGTTTACTGTTATGTGGTAACCTGCAATGCTCTGGCTGTTTTGTGCTGACACACAGTATTATTCCAGCTCATTTGATATGCCAGTTGTAAACACTGTTGATGTCTATACCATGTCTGAGCAAAATTATGTAGGGATTTGGGTCACTTTTGATTTGGGTAACAGTTGGCAGATTGTTTATTTGTATGTATTTACTATGAATACACTGTTGACTAGTTAGCAATAAACTGACCATTAGTCACGGATGCTAGCTCTACACCTATTGTTCATGCACATTCTCAGACCTTCACTGGTTATTGGCAGAGTAAACTGAGATCACCTCCAACAGATCAGTGTCACGACATTCTCTTCATAACACAACACAAAAGCCCACTTATACTTACCCTGTGGTTTCTCAGGAACATATCTGTCATAGAAGTACCACAGGGTGAAATAGTGACAGCTGAATAAACCTATAGTCCCATAGATTAAACCACAGCAGAAGCCAAAGTCTGAACACTAACCATACACAGCCACAGCTTCACCCATCACAGCCAAGCAAAAGCCTGCAGTTGTGCTCACAAGCAGCACCTGTATACTGTTGGAGATGGAACTTTAACTTTTAAAATGTGTAATGAGAACTAAATGCATCACGCGAAGTGTCACTTTATCTCTAATTTCTGTAGTGTCTGCAGAGTATTGCTCTTAGCTGGCTGTACATTGTAGTGAATGCAAAATTATTGTGAAGTAACAAAAAGTATTGCGTGTTTCAACATGATTATGGTGGTGTATCACACAGCTGAAACTCCTCTTTACATGTACCGTCTTGCTAAAAGATGCCTCCATTCTTTTGCTTATTCATAGATAATTCAAGGGGATGAACCTTTGTTCTTTGTTTGCAGAATCATTACATGACACCTGACCTGTAATAACAATAAACACAATGGTTTAAATTAATTGAGCTTTATCTGCAGGGAAGAGTAATTAGAATGAGATAGGATCAGCAACTGGTTTAACTGGCCCTGGGGCTAGTGGCATATTATATGTCACAATAATGGAGGCTAAGAGAGATAAGAAACCTTTTCTAACCAAAATGCTACTTTTTCAATATTTTCAGCTTCAGATATATTCACAACAACAAACTTTTCCATCATAATGTCATGTTTTCAAAATTCAAGATTACGAGTTACTGTTTCCTCCTTTTTCCTGTGTTGTGTTACTGAATAACAAACAAAGCAAATGGACTGACGTTTCTTCAGATCTAAGTGTCTTTATCCAGCTTTTTTTGCCGTGTGTGCAACATATTTTACACATTTTCTAATAAACACTAATAATTCTCTCCATGTGCACATGAACTGGGTAGATGAGTGTTTTTAGCCTGCTGATGGAGGCGGCCTGTGGCCCCAGTAATGCCAGATATGTATCAGTTGAGCCAAAGTCAGGATGTGCCTCCTCCTACTTCAGTTCCACTAAATTAAGACCTCTGACTCAACCAGCCAGTCAAATATGCATGCGCGCACACACACAAACATAAAGACACACTCCTACTGTGTGGATGAAAGACTTAAGGTTCTTCCTGGCTGTAAGAAACAATGTGGGTAACTGCCAGGAGCAGCCTTTGAACATCACTGAGGAAAATATAAACTCCCAATGAAGCTGAGATCGCCAAAAAAACCACAGCATGGCTTCACACCCTCCACATTAGCCATGGAAAATCCTGAACTTTGGCAAAAGAAAAACAGAAATGTCACGATGGGGGAAGAGAGGAGACAGGGAGGAGGTACTAAGAAAAGATGTGATACATACGGCCACATAGATTTTCCTACCACAAACATGTATGTGTAGTGAGGAAAGCTCTTACTCCCCCTTTTCTCTCACACACATGTTCAGGTATTTCCTGTTAGGAGTGTGAGGTGGCCAAACAGTACTATGGATGACTGACGGAGCCCTCAAGTGGGCCCCATTCTTTCTTCCCTGCTCCCATTTCCCCCTCCATTTGCCTTCTCACTGTTGTCTCAGTCAGTTTAGTGGTCATGGGCAAGTGCTGTGTGTTATTTGAGTGAGCTTCCTGCGCTCAAGATTTTCACAGTGACTTCGAGGACAAGAAGGGACCACTTCACACAACCTCAGTTTACAATAATATTATGCCTAACAGGCTTTGGAAATGCCTTTACTGAAGGAAACAAAACAGTGAGACAAAGAGAAAGACCGACAAAATGTCAAAGAAAGGGAGAAAAAGTTTACATACTTCTCTACTGTCAAATGGAAAACTCAACCCAAGTTATGTGGCAAAACTAGACTAGACTTTCTACAACTTGTAAAAACCTGTCAGCTCTGTGCACATTGTCAAGTTTTGCTCGAAACAACAAAAAGAAAGATTATAAGAAAGAAAGAAAAGAGTACAGCCTACATTCTGGCTCTGAGCTATTCTACTCTGGAGCGCCGCTTCACATCTGGCTTCTATTGAGGGAGGGATTGGGTTGCACTCTTCCACAACCTTTCTTATGTGCGAATACTGAACCCACACAAGAGTGCATGTGAATAAACACACATGCACACACAGTTAATGGGCACTGGACACTTTCCCACTCACATGGCTACACATGAGTTGCTTAACACCGGGAATCGTGTTACAAAGTACTGTCTTAACAGCTCTCATTGCCTCACTTTCATTTGCATGGTTTGTGCTACGTGTACAAGACTACAAGCATGAAATAAGAAAGGAGGGATAAAAAGCTCTAGTCTGAAAACAGTAACTATAACTGGATTTGGTGGTGGGACAGACTTTAGAGTCAATAGCTAACTAGATTACTGGCCTGTCTCTAAGAGCTTACAGACTGAACAGCATGGGCTGAATGAAAATCTAGGCAGACTGAAGTTGTACACAGGACACAAACTTCTGGCTGGCCTAATAATGAGAAAAAACTGTGTTTCAATTTATTTCTTACACCATAAAATAGAAAAGAATTTGACTACTATAGATTTTATGATTTTTTGTGTAACATGTTTACAGTGAGCTGTAGTTGTAAAAGTAATAATAAAACAATGTACAACAGGTGAGCAAAGGATTCTAATGAAAAACATAATGTTGGCAAAGCCCTTTTGAAAGTTAAATTCTAAAATTAAATGCAGACGCCACATTAATGACTGTTGTTACTTAGCAAGTTCTACCAAAGGAAATAAAAAGTATTTTGGAATGAAATGAAACACATTTAAAGATTTCCTCATGTTTAAGAAATATGAAAAGTTTTAATAACATTTTTTTGTCTGTAATGGTTTTTCTACAAAAATAGAGTTTAACTTACCAGTTAAACATTCTTTACAAAGCTATCACTTCTCCTTTAAAGAAAAATCAAGAATCTACTGAATGAGCAAATATGTTTTGTTGAGCTCAAGTTTGTCATTATTATTTAAAATGTGTGTCCTACTTTCATTCTCAGTGTATGTGGAGGTTTGTGCGATTGTGATTTTATACATCTTGCCTATTATCTCTTGAGTAGATGAATGTAAAATCAAGAAGAAAAAAAACTTTTGTGTATTGCTCAGTGACTGATCTCACTTCCTAAAACTTCCTGCCCACACGCTGGTTCATCTTCCGACATTTATATTCCTCCTCTATTTTCCTGTTCCAAAACCACACCCTCATCAGTTGTTCCCCTCTTAAGTATCTTACTGTCCACACCCACTCTGGGCACCGTCCCTCTGCTTTTGTTGTTGTGCCAGCCTTTGATGGCACTGGCTTTGCCCCTGTAACCATGGCCAGAGAATATTGCCACAACTGACAGCCTCTGAGCCATGCAACAGATGGAACAGAGACAGGGGAACATAAACAAATCTGTTGTTGTGTATTCACAGAAACATAGAGACAGAGAGAAAGAGCGAGAAGGAACAAATGAGTCTCATATGCTACATGTGCTTCTGTCTAGCATGCGTACAACAAATGTGTGTGAAAGGAAACTGAAATCTGTAAATCAAGAAACAGTAGAAACTCTGAAACATCTGCATGTTTGGTGAAGATTTACTGCTCTGCTTGTGTGTTAAGTACCTGCTTGCCGTGGTCCTCTCTTTCTCCTGAAAGCAGCTCCAGACTGCAGCGCCTCCAACAGGCCATCCATGATACCAGTTTCATCACCCTCTGTAAACAGCATCAAAACATTGTATCAGCAATGCATCAACAAACACTAGATCAAATCAACATGTGTTTTTCTAATTTAAACTTTTTTTTATGAAACATGTACAAACACACAAATCCCATTATCACAACCCTATTATTTGAAGTCAGGACTACCCTGACACACTGTTATTATCTTTCCCAACAGCAAGGGAGTGATTGGTGGTTTCACTAAATTCTCTACCTATCCCCGTCTCTGATACGCCAACACACGCGTGGGAAGTCGGGATATTTACCGGCCACGTGGCCGTGTTGGCAAATTAGCTACATTAACCCAGATAGGCAGTGACCTAGTTCAGATGTTGCCACTGCTAGGGGCTACACACTGCACTTTCAGGGAGATAACCTCCGAAACACACAAGTTCACCGTCATTGGAAAGACACACCCTCTAAAACCAAATTCACATAAACTTTACACCATAACAGAATGAATTCATTGCTAAAATGATACTGACTAGAAATTAACCTTATATCTACAGATACTGTTTTTATGGGTGGCCTTGTTGTTTGTGCGTTTGTTTACATTGACATTCTCTGCACAGCCTTGGTGTCGGGTGGCCATAAATAGAGGAAGATGGGCCAAACCAAGTGGGATGCCCAATCCCAAAGCTGTGTGTACAAGTGTGAGTGTTGTCATGACAATTTTGTGGGCAGCATTTAGTGGCACAGCTCAGCGCTCAGGCAGATGGTTTTAATTATCTCTATCTGAACCTGAATAGAGACAGAGAGGTCTGGAAAAGGGGCAGAGGGGTCGGGGTTAAAGGTTTATGTCGTCGCCTCCCCAACCCCCAAACACAAACACTGCACACAGCTCTGCTCACGCACACACACACAATATTTAATCCTGCAGTAAGCCATGAAGCAGATGGCCTGTGGTCTCGCCTGTCACATCAGAGAAAGTCTCTCACACACTCCACAAGCCTTCCATGGCTCATATACACCCCTCAATGTCCATGTCCTGGAACTGCACAAGAAAATCAGAATGATGCAAGCCATGGTGTTCTTATTCAGGGAAACACATCTGGCACATTTCCACTTACCCTAATCACATGGCTGGCTTAAACCACTGGTTCAAGCACACAAACACACAAACCTATTTGTGAAAATGCACCAGAGGCAACAGAGGGACCAAACAATGACCTTGCTGTGTATAAAACATGCTTATTATTGACTTAGTGAGCACTAAAACTGGAAAGTCCTGAGGCCTGTGCTCTGTATAGAATTATAAACACAGCTCTATTGTGTCTTTGTGTGAAAGTCACATATCAGTCTTATTTATCAAAAAAGAAGCTGTACAATGTCTGGTTTGTTGGCAATTAGTTACTGGGTTAATGGGGGGAAACACACTTGGTGGGTTCAGTCTTGTTGTGCTAATCATGTGCTCTTGTTAATTCACATGATTCTTCTTTGCAACAGATATCTGGTTCATGGTGAACTGACAATAAAATGTGAGTCCCACAGACATGTTCAGACACTTCACACTCATATGGCGTAAGATACAAACAGCAATGTACAGCCTGAAGCAAGTAAGAACATGAGACAGATTAATTAGTGTAATAGCATTAGATGGTGAGCTCTTAAAGATGTCGGTTTGGATCTGATCTATGTTTAATGCACACACACATACATACACACAACAGCAGATGAGAAAATGAATGGAAAAGTTTACAAATGAAAGAGGAGTAACAACAAACACAAAAAGAAAACAGTAAGTGAAAGAAATACAGTCAGTGGGGAGTTGGGGACAGAATTTTTGTTTTACTAATGTGCCATGATTGTGCGTCTCTTTCAAAGTTGCCTGAAGTGAGACATCAAGCTACACACGCTTATCCCATCTCATCCTCTCTCATAGCTTCTGCCTTTTGCCTCTCCTCCTTTTAACCCCTTTTCTAAGAGACAAAAACACAGTCTAATCCCCAACAGATGCATCTGCTGCCCTACTCTCCTTCTTCCTCTACCCTCCCCCACACTACTCCTTCACTTGCTCTCTGTATGGAGCACGAGCACTCCTAGTGGCAGTTCCCATACCAGCATCAATGTGAGTGTAAACCACACATGCACACACCCTTTACCACATCCATAAAAACACATGGTTTAACACAATCTTTTGCAGACAGTACTGACACCTAGCTGTAGAAACTGGGAATAGTAGCTTTCCAGGCAGCTTTGGCATATGTCCATCAGATGGGTTTATGAGAGACAGGGATGGATTTCTCATTTCAGTGGTAGACTGAATTTATCATATCAAATTCCAGTAAACATTTAACTTAAAGCACAGATGGTGAATGTGAAACTTTGGGCGTGGTATTAAAGTACTCTACCAGTTTAGCGTCCTGAGTCCTGCACTTCCATATTTTATAAGGAGCCCAATAAAGCCAAGTAAACACACTAAATTATTAAATTAATAAAAACATTTAATAGGGATTAATCTGTGAAGAGTCTCAGAAGAATGAGTTATTTACAATAAAGAACATCGCGTGCTAAAAACATTTGCAAAGTGAGACTCCACTGAGCGAGTTTGTCTGACTCACACTGGAATGACAAGGCCACAATCTGCAAACACACACTGACCCTTCCGGGGTTTAAACAAATGCGGTATTATGTTCACAGGGACAGAGGTACATTCAGAGAATTCATGGGATAGTAAGGGTATGTGAGCAGATAGGTGAGAGAGTGAAAGAAAAAAGGGAACCAGGAAGATGTCTGTGCGAAAGAGCAGCTGGTGAAAACAACCATTCAGTATGAGGGCTATAAACAAATACAGAACAAAGACCAGGTGTGTGTATGCCTGATTTGTATGTGGTTGAATTCAACTAGGGGGTGTTGAATGACTCCAAACTACAGGGGCAGTCAAATATGCCACCTGTATGTAAATGATCTCTAGCCCACTAATGCACACGCACACACCCACACTCACACACACTCATCTTTGAAGCACTATTATGTTTCATTTCTGCATGTCTCTAGAGGCCGAACATGAGATTTTGCTTTCTACTACAAATACTTCATACTTTTAACACAGAGACAAAATATTCCAAGTGGAGCCTCACTGCCCTTTACATGAACAACAGACAGAAGGGGAGGGAAAGGAAAAAAGTGGAAGTGATGGAATAAAAGCAAGAGAGAAGAGGAGACGCCAGCTGGAACATAGACCAGTAGGAGAAAAGGCCAAAAAGACTTTTGTACGAGGTTCACAAAACAGACACACATTCTTACACGCACATACATGGACACACACACTCTGCACAGATACACTTTGGCCAAGAAGAAGATTATTCACAAGAAATTGACACAGTAATTTGTAACACACACACACACACACACACACACACACACACACACACACACACACAGTGCACTGAGGCTGTAGAAAATTTTGACCGCACAACAGCAGAGTCTCTGGAGAACCAAACTGGAGCCTGAGAGAGGAGGAATGTACTGAAAGTAGGTCACAGTCTGAGAGAAGGGGAAAAGTCTCTGTGCACAAATGTGTGTCTGCAAGGCAGGATTTGAGTGCTAAATGTGTGTATATGGGGATGAGAGAGAGAGAATGGGTGTGCGTTACAAGGGAAAATATGCTACTAGCACTTTTCAAAGTAGAAAAGCATCTCATAGAAGAGTGGAAACATGTTTTTGCTGATAAAGAGATTTAAGTGTTATTTTGGTTCTCTTTTAGTGAGGAAAATCCCCCCAATCACCAGAGGAGTGAAAAGAGGTCAACCAGCTCCTTGCATATATCCTCCTTGTCTTCACTTTATGTGGAGCTTCATTGTTACTTGTTAACTCAAAAAAGGTCATCAACATTAGATTAACTCTGGTCTATAAATACAGAAGGGCTGTTCTTTCACACACACACGCCACATACAGACACACACACACAAAAATCCAACACAAGTGTGGACTCTGACTGCCCCCAACTGGAATCTGAGGGAAATACAAAGTGAGAGATGTGGATTGTGCCTCTGTTTCTTTCAGCCACACAAAGGTAAACAGATATGATCCAGCAATTGTTACCTGCGTTGATGTCAAGGAGCTGGTTCCGCTTGAGTTTCTCCTCTTTCTCCTTTTCTGCTTTTTCCCTAGCCAGTTTGGCCCTCTTGATCTTCTCTTCAGCCTCCTTCCTCTTCTGATTCTCTTTTACGGCTTGCTTTTGGGGGGTGAAAAGGAAGAAGACAAAATATCAGTGTATGTTTGCAAAGTAAGTTTGAGTGTTTGGTTAAGATACCGTATGGTCAACAGAATGACAGAGATTCCTAAAAACAGAGAGAAGTATAATGGATCTGATGGATGTCTGTGTATGCAAATAAAACTTCAAAACCAGTAACTGGTCGTTATTCTCTGTATCTGGTAAAACAAGTTATACCGTGTGGGAGCACATTTACAGTTGATGTATAAACTGACAATAGAATGGACTCTTTCATCTTTATTTAAATATAAACAGGTGTGCAAACACCCACTTCTTCTGATCCTGGTTTGACATTTAACTTTCATGTGCCACATTGTTTCCCAACTCTGCCTGTGTGTTTGTCTTTGTACACCACAAATGACAATGTTTTTGGATGGTGGTCACAAAAGACTGCAACAGCCTTTATATTTATGAGATCACACATGACTGTTCATTCCCATGCACAAAGACATACCTGGAACATATTTTTGAAGGTGTTGAGGTCCCCAAAGAATTCCTCTACAGACATTTTTCGCGGGTCAAAGACAAAATAGTCTCCCAGATCAGAGTATTGCTTTTCCATATTCTTGTGCATCAGGTCCAGCTTCTCATGCTGTTCATGGGCGTGGCTCACAAAACTGTAAAGACGTGAAGTTAAGGTACATAGAACCCCTACTAGCAGTTTACCAAGACATAAATATTCCCCAAAATTGTCATGAGTGCAAAAGCTTTTGACTGAATTCTCACAAACACAGACTTGATTATTATTAACTGAATAAAGAGGATATAGACATCTTCTCCACAAACAGGTCATTGTCATTTTGTGAGGGAGGAAAGGTTTCCAGGTCTTTCTCCAGGTTCTTGATCTGACGGCCCATCTGCTCTAGATTCTTCTGAATTGTCTCTGCAGAAACTGCGAGAAAGAAGTAAAATGTTAACAATGCAGAGTGCCCACATATAAGTTTTTTTTCCCTGTGAATAAGGACAAACAAAAAGGATGGACATGTAGTGCCATCAGTTGAAACTATGTGAGCACATTGTATCAATAAGATGAGCGCAATGTGCAGTCAGGAGTTATGGACGGATGATGCTATCTACAGACATAGACAATTAGATTATGTGTTAGATGTCCCGTGTACCTCTGCTGGCCTTTTCAACATGAATGAGCTCATCAGTAAAGCTCATGACATCGGGATACTGCTCCTGGCACACATCAGCAAGGAAATGGAGCAGTGTCTGTTTCAGATCAGCTGATTTGGTGTCACGCAGCTGGTTGGAAGAAGAATCAATTAAAAAGGAGCACACTGAAAAGGTAATCAATCAAAAGTTATTCTATGTCTGCATATGTTGTCAGTGGTTCCCAGTTTTGATGGTGAATTTTGACTCTAGACTTTTCGCCTATTCCCCATTATAAAACCAGTTAAAAGTACAACTAAAATAATATAAACACCACTATTGATACACTGACAGTAGTCAGTAGTATATTTTTACTGATGAAGCAATTAAGAAGTCATGTGCAAATGTTAATATCACTCATATATACACAACCTATCTATAGCTAATATGAAAAAATATTACAGGAATGCCTTTGCATGGTATTCTATACATGGCTATGCTGTTGTGTAGGCCTCAGTCACTAAACTGTATGAAATGAAAAATTAAGGCACAGGAACAGATTCAGTTTTTACAGAGCATGAGATTCAGATGTAAATTTGGAGCTGATAACAAGTAAAGTCAAAGACATGGGTATTGAAGTGTTTTCTGTCATTGGGATTACACTGCAGGTAGGGAACTATTAAGATGATAGCTTTACTCCCATTTCATTCATTTTAACTCTGCATGTCTACACTTAAGGCCTTGCTAGAGTATTCATTCCGTTTTTATTGTGGGTGTGTGTCATAAGTCTACACGTGTCACCTTGCACAGGTATGATATGGAGAAGCCAAAAGCCTTTCCATTGCGGGAGCCAGCATTCATATAGTTCCCAACAAGGAGGATGATCTGCAGCAGCTTGGGAAAGGTTTCACTCTTTCTAAGCTCTTCACAGGCAGCTGTTACAGACACCACATCTGGCTTGATGTTGTTCAGCTGTTCCTCAAATTGCAACTTGAACAGAATGGCCTGAAGCCGGGGCATCAGTCGCTTCACCGTGGACATCTGGAGAAACAAAAGAGGATGGGGGATTTAAGATCAATTCCTGGTATGTTTGTTGCCAAAGAGAGAGTGAGAATGTGAGTGCGTGTATGTGTGTGCACACAGTTGTGGGTGAGTGAAGGATATTCCATCTATTACTCACATCTTCCACAGTTGAACAAAGCCGTCTTTGTTTAACAGCATGAGGATATTCTGTGTCTAATATACTGACAGTGATGCAACTATCTCAACATTTTCTACAGTTCATTTGACATCACACCAATTTGCCTGCTGTTTGTGGTTAGTCACCTCCCAGTCAGCTGGAAATTAAATCTTTATCTATTTAACTAAAACAAAATTGTACTTTTTCTGGATGTTTATATTTGTGTGTATGTTTAAGTTTCCTTACCACCACTCCAAATTGTTCAGACTCAGCCAAGTCATCATATTCATCCTTCATCTCTCCCAGAACATTCAGCTGCTCTTGTTCTGGCAGTTGTTTGACCAAGTTCTAGGTGGCAAGAAAAGGAAAATATACATGACTGACAGTCTCTGGAGACATTTATATGTGACCCAAGCTACTCCTTGACCAAGGAATGGTCTACACAGAACACAAAGACAGATTGATCGGACCCTGGGAGCGATATCCTCTGTTGGTTATTCAGTGGTAAAGAGCAATCAGCATGCAGGTACAACTAATAAGCACTAACCTTGATGATTCAATGTATGAACAATCATGAACAGTATCGGTTATTATGGAACAATGTGATAAATATCTTACACTGCCACTTCTCTCTCTAGTAAAAGAGATAATGTATCTCAAGAGACTCGCTGGTTCCCTAAAATAAAATAAAAAATGTCCTTCTGCCGAAGGACACATCAGTAAGGCAGACACTATCCTCCTACTCATTATATTCACTCAGCACAAACAATAAACTTTATTTGTATAGCACCTTTCAAAGTATATATTAAATTGATGTACTCTGAAAGGTAATATTCAATAACAAAGGGACAACAAACCGAACAAACAACCAAACAAATCTGAGCTCAGTACCTGAACCATGGACTCTGTGAGGATCTTTTCATTGACCTGCAGGATGGCATTCTTGATCTCTTCGTATGGGACACGAAAGGATCCCAGGAAAATGGCTAGGTGAGAAAACACAATTAACAGCAGGACTCCCATGAACATACTCTGTGGTTGGAATTTCAGTAAAGACACTTAAGAAGTAATGTCATTGCTATGGTGTTATCACGCTAGGGGACTTACAGAGGTTCTGTGAGGTTTTTGAGTCAAGAATCTTCAGCTCCTTCACCTTCTTCTTCTGCAGCTGTTTCTTTTCATCTCCGCCATCCTGCTCCTTTTTAGCTGGACAGGTGAACAAGGAAAAGGGGAAGTTGGTGGTAATATGCAGAAAAGGAAAGAAGAACAGGGAGACTTTATTAGAGATTGCATTTCTTGGTACCTTTCTAAATGTAAGATGACTGGAACACTTGGATAACAATAGAAGTAATGTAGGAAAAAAGGCTTAGGGTTAGCAGGAACAGCAGGAAAATCAGTGGGTTCTGTCATATAGCAAGAAGTGGTTTAGAGGAATGGATAGAGGGCCTATGTGATGGGTATAAAAACTGACAGACGAGGCATGGCCTTCACTTTTTTCACTCTCTCCCAACTGTATGGTGTCATGAAGGTGTTGGGATTATTGTATCAGTGGCCTACAGAAAGACTGAACTAATGTGAAATGGCTGTAACATGGGGGAAACATGGCCCTGGTGAGTGTTAAACATGGCCAGACATTTGCTAGCTGTAAGGCATTTAAAGTTTCCATTCGGCTTTTGCACGACCATATACACTCCATTCTGTTGCACACACACTCACACTCAACAGAAACACTTTACATTAACTGGTTCCGACAAGGTCAGGATTGTGACTGTAAGGATGTGTCAGAGCGTGGGGGTGGATATGCACTAGATGAGAATTGGGAGTGAAAGATGAACAATCACATGGGTTTGACCACATAACAGCCCACTGTACCCAGGCAAATTAGATCCAGGGTCAGCACAGTCCTGGAGGTCACAGTTTTTCACTTGTTTATGTCAATATTATCTAATCACTCATACTTGAGTTACTGTATGATTCACGCTGTAATGATAAGACTGAAAATCTGTCAGCTACAAAACTAATAATTCTTCAAAATTACTGTTCAGTCATTCGACAGGCAGTTTCATATCAATCCTAATTAAATGTCTTTGTTAACAGTGGGTTGGATAAAATAAAGACAGTGTTCTGAGTTCAGATGCGTTAAGATAAGAATAGGTCACAATTTAGGATGTTTTATAGACTTTAGAGTTTTCTAAAATAAAATAAAAACGCTAAAACAGACAAAAGAGGATAGCAACTTGTAAGATCAGTTTCTTAAATAAAATAAATATGAAATAAATATAAAATATTAAGACTATTAAGAGCAGCCAACTTAAGCAGTGTGCTCCAAGCCCCTCTTTTTGCAATCTGATAATTTGCTGCCCTCGAGCTAAGAAGCACCTGTTTCAGCTGCATTTTGCTGGAAGATGTGCAGAGAACCCTGTTTGAACATCAATGACTGTTTTGAAAAGGGCCTTAAGTAACAACCGCTAATGTTACTGACTATGTATAGAAAAACTCCTACAAGAAACAACGTCCTCATGCATTTCTTATCCCTTTCAACCTCTGTATGTCTTAAGTATAATAAATACTGGAGCATGATGGCATTTACCTCCTACTTCTTCTCCAGTCTCTGGTTTAGGTTTTCTCTAAATCACAGTGCAAGACTTTTATCAGCCTCTCTGTGGCCTCATCCATTTCTTATCCTTGTAAAGTTTCAATCAGACGTCTGCATGCTGTCTAACTTGCAAAGATACATTTATTAGTGGCTATCCTTGTAAAGAACAGACAGGAACATGAGACAAGAAGAAACTGTCTGGATAAAGGCCAACAACAGTGCTGCCAAAGCATGTACAGTGTGAGAATGTTGTCTCTCTTTGTGACTTTCTATCTGTGACACACACAATGAGACAATACAAATCAAAATTAGCTCCTGTATCCTCAGCAGCCCACCTGTTTCCACTGCCTGGTGATGACCGAACCCATTGACATCACATCTAAAATTAAGAATTTCACTACAACAGGTAAGTCTATTGGGACAAAACCTACTGTAACCCATGTGAAATAATGACACGATGTTCTACAAAACAGATCTAAGTACATCTGCATACTTACCAGTGTTACTAATATATATTGTCTATTACAATTAAGCTCTTTGCACTGCACATGTTGCCTTATTTCTTCATCTCCTCAGTTATTCCACCATTTTTTACTATGATATGTCCACATTCAAGTGGAGTTTGTTAGATCAGTGAAAAATAGTCCCATTCAAACAACAGACTGTAAGTATTCTCCACACAGAGACATCCACCACGGCAAAAACAACACATTCATTCATCTGCTCATCCGTCCATATGTCCAGTCAAACAGTGCTTTGTCTCGATGTGAGATGCCAATCAGTTGTACAGTCTGTTAACGAGCCCGGGCTCTTAATGAGCTCCTCATCTCTCAATTTAGCCATTCATTTAGAACACACACACATACAAACAGAACAGTCTGTCAGTGGACTGTGACCTTAATAAGCCCCATTGTTTCACGCAGTATCAGCTTCAGCTTCAGCTTAATGAAACTCTTCTCTCAGAGTCAACCATCATTTATGTGTTAAGTTTCAACTCTTGTCTACCGTTTTCATGCAGTTTACACTGTATCACTACAGTCACCCATGTGTAATACTACCACCAATAGTACTATTGTGTGTCCAACACTCCATCTACAGTTCCTGCTGTGAGCAGGAAACCAAAGCAGGAAGCCAGCAACGACACACACACACACAGGATAGGAAAATCCATCAGGACAGGAGAGGAAACAACAGAAATATCTTTGCACAAACAGAAAAGTACAGCAAGTCGCAGCTGAAACATTAAGAAGAAAGGAAGTGACAAGTTTCTACAAATAAACATCTTTTGATAGAGCCACAAACAGGGAATGGCCTAAAATAATGCACTTTTTTCAAAACATGGCATCTATGAAATGAGAGAATTAATACCTCTAAAGATAATACTTGGAGAAATAAAATGATCTACAAGTAATTATATCAGCAGAAGCTGAGGCCTTTTAACACTGTGCATACAAATATGCACATGCAGACCTGTAAAAAGATACCTGGTACACATACTACAGCATAGATGAACACCTGATCTGTACAGTATATAATCTCAAGTAGTAACAATCCACTTAGTCTGGGACAAGACTAGTGACCTAACGGCAGCATCATGTCAGTAGGTCAGTGTGTGCATCTGCCTCAGAGAGCCGGAGAGCCAGTGAGGGAGCATGTGTGTTTGTGCGTGTGTAAATCTACAGTGTTATAGTGCCAGCTGCGCTCCAGCCAATAGAATGAGCCGTAGCTATGTTGACATCATGGCTGATTCATAAAATGGGGTCTGGTGTGCAGATTGTAAAATGGCTGCTATGTGGTTTCCACATGCACAGCCACTTTCATTTATGAGCCGATGGCACCTCTAGTGGTGGCTATGGAGCTCTGCCTCAAGTTACTCTTAGTCATTGTGGGGGATGGAAGGAGATGACTGAGGAAGAACACATGTGTGACTGGACACACACACAAAGACATACACAAGCACGTATGAACACACTTGTGGAGTACCGACATGTTAATGTCCACATGTTTTATTGTCTCAGCTGCCTTTTTGCTAAACCGTCACACACAGAAGGCCCATTTTTCTGGAAACAAATCTCTACCACCCCGTCTGACACACACACACACACACACACGCATTTCCTGGAACACCTCCCCCTCGTCTCCCCAACAGCTGCTTGGCAGTGAGAGATGATGGGAAAAAAGGGGGGGGGTTGTGTTTGTGTCTATGTGTGTGCGCACAGAGTGTGTCATGAAAAGAAATTCTTCCATTTCTGACTTCTGTTTTTAATTAAGTGGCAAGACAGAGAAGGCAGAGAGATGGAGGAGGATAGGAAGTGAAGGAGGGGTACACAGAATCATGAGGAGCCAAGTCATGCTGAGGTCTTTGTCAATATGTAACTAAGTGTCTGTGTGCGTGAGTGTGTGTCTGTCTCTATCTGCACAAAGAGGAGTCTGTTTATCAGTCAGCAGACCTGAGTGTGTCCTTCACCCCCCCACCCTCCAAATCCCTTCCACTCTCGTTCCCTCACTCCTTAAAAGGAGAAAATGTGTAGCAGAGAAGGTGATGGGTAGCCAGGCTTGGAGAGAGAAAAAAAACAAAAAGGAAGAAAAGAAACAAGACAGATGGAAAGCAGGAAAAAGAAGTAGCTGGTAAGGAATACAGAGAGAGAGAGACAAACAGAGAGAGGAAAAAAACTACAGATTAAACTTTAGCCTCAACTTAGAGAATAACTTCAGTCCTCTCTCAAAAAGCCTACCCACTTCTTCTTTATTATGGCGTTTTGAGTCTTTCCATGTGGCCTATTCATCTTGTCATCACCACTCCCTGTTTGTGGAGTGTTGCAGTTTATTTTTAACCCACTAAAAGCTTTCAGATGATGTGCTCCATTGTATATTGGAGGCATCAACAGTGATTTTCATGGGCCCTCTGGTGGCCAGATAGGAGAAAGACATAACATTAACTTTATATAACTTCAAGCTAACTTTTTTCCATTCAGCATTCCAGAGCTGGAGATTGCCTGAAGTGGAACAAGTTTTCAACATCAAGATTTCTGGGTTGTGCAAGTCTGTGGAAAAAGTTGCTGAATTTGCTCCGATGAAAGAACCGTGCAACCACAAAAACAAATCTTCTGCCAATCTTTAACATCAACAAAGGCTAAATGTATTTCAGGCCAACTTAATAAGAACATCTTATGTTTTGGGTTTTAGAAAGTATACTTTAAGAATGCTAAACTGTTAACACTAACAGGAATGAGACAAAGAAGAAAATGAAAAGGAGGGGGGGCATAAAGTTCTTTGTCTAAAGTAAACAGAAGGCCCAAACTATGGCAGACAGAAGGACAGCTGTAGCCTTGGTCCCTTTAAACTTTAAATGTCCAACATTCTGCCACTCTCTGTATAAGAGTGTGTGTGTGTGTGTTACAACGTAAGAGCGTTTGACAGAAGAAGAATAAGGGGGTTTCCACGGTAACCTCGGGTCTGAAAGAGCCCCTTCATCCTGTTTTTCACTGTGAAAGGAAATGAGGAGAAAAGATTCCTGACTGTGTGTGTGTGTGTGTGTGTGTGTGTGTGTGTGTGTGTGTGCAATTGTGTGAAAAGGACCAGATGGCAGGGTGGGGCAGCGAGGAGG
>OMNN01018940.1:18013-28942 GCA_900302755.1 Chromis chromis
GGACGGGGGCAGGATGTGGGAGGGCCAGGAGGCAGGGGGACGGCATATGGGAGGGGCTAAGACTGTGCTCCCTTGCGCTCCCCTGGTGTATGAACAGTGTAACTGCAGATGCAGAATATCTAAACTGACCACAGTTAGATTTTATCAAACTAGTTTGGCTTTAGAAACATTAAAAATAGCCAATATTTATAGCTAAAATATCAAAAAAAAAATCTAGATGATAACTTTCACTTTTGGTCACTGGAGAAGGGAGATTTTGACTTTAACCAACACAGTTTCAATAAAAACTGAGAAAAAGCAACACTCTTCTTTATTTTTACTTCTTACTTCTGTACTTTATTCTTTATTTTATTTATTTATTTTTCCCAAATCACCTTATTGTTGAAAACCTTTTCAAAGAACACATTTCTCATTTAATTAAATACTTACATTTATAAAAACATTTACATATTTTATCCAATTACATTTAACATAAAATAGTTTGGGGTCTCTGTCAAATTGACAGCAAGCTGCAGCGTAGTTTTATTAATTTAGATAAATTTGCTCAAATTTTAATGAAAGACTACTTTATATATTATGAAACGGAAGAACTTCCTAATTAAAATAATCAACCACCAACCTCCAATGTCCTCCCCCCGTGATAAATCCATTTTTAATATCTGCCTCAAAAACATAATTTATTTGAAATAATTTTTATTCCTACCCACTTATTAGAAGCAATGTAGTGCAGTGTCATATGGAGTAATGAGGCACAGGAGGCAAAAAGTGTGGGCCCTTCAGTGAGGTCCCTGTTTATGTGTGGAGTCACAGTGCCCTCCTCTGGTGTAAATGGTGAACTGCTGCTCGATGGCATTAAGCTGGCAAACCCTCACACCTGGAAACACTGTTTATTACCTTCACACTCCATCTCATCCACCATCCAAGTTGTGTGTTTGTGTGTGAAAGACAGAAAGGAGAAAATAAGAAACAACATACTGCTTATGTTTAAGTATATGTGATGGTGTAGGGCGTACAGAAGTGCATGGGTGTTGGGGTGGACAGGGGATCCGTGTGCGTGTGTGTGGATGCGTGCCTGTATGTGTGTGTTAGTGTTGTTCTCTCAGGGCCAATCTGACCTCTCTCTGCTCTTCTGGCCATGAAGGTCTTCAGTGATGACGCACACATGGCACGTAACAGCATCACTGATGAGACACACTTATACACACACACACACACACACACAGAGTATGCTGCCTGCATTGCTGATAAGGTACACTACAGTCGACACACCGACACAGCACTACCTTGAACTCGAATTCGCACTTGCTGAAACCACACAAACAGCCAATAAATCCCCATAGCAAATAACAGAGGACACAGACAGAGCCCTCCAATACACACACACAGGGAGAGGTGAGCTGCTATGGTGTGCTTATTAAATCAGTCCTATATCAGCCAGTCTCCTTGGGACATCAGAAAAGATTTACTACAGCAATTACACTGGCTAATTACAAGGAGGAGAGATAGGGGGAGTGCAGGAGAGCTACAGAGTGCAAAGGGGAGAGGAAAATCAAATCAAAAGGAGCGAGAGCAAATAAAGGTGTGAAAACTGAGACGATGAGAGAGCAAATGAAGGAGAGAGAGCGACAGAAAGAAGTTTATAGGACAAAGATGATGAGGATGTGACCTTGAGCCGCCCACAACACCTGTGCCTTGAATATGGTACATAGAGACAAGTCAGAAACACAAAGGTTCATTGTTCAGCCTCACAAACCAGCTGTGTATGCCTGCCTGACTGAGTGAGTCACTGTGTATGGAAGTAGTTTTTCTGTGGTAGTTCTGTGGCAGTCGGTGTGGTGCTTTGGTGTTTGTTATTCACAGTGTGAATGTCCTTGATGCTGCACTGGCCTTCACAGCACAGTGCTCCCTCTACGGAGAGCAGACTGAATTACATCATTAAGCAGGCTCGCAGTTATGCTGGGTATCAATCAACCCTGATCCTTGTTCGTAGTGTTGTGGATGGCATGCAGTGACATTTGCAGACACTGTTCACATCTGTTTGCGGGACTGATGGATGAGATTTGTGTTCTTACAGATAGCTATTTATGAAGGTCTGACAACCTCTCATACTGAATATAGTCTACAAGAGTGGCAGTTAAGATCTGCTAATAATTTGATACTTCCATCATTCCCATTGGAGAAATAAAGTTTGTACCACAACCTTGCCTTTTACTCAACAGGGAGGATCACAAACGGATTGATACTTCATTCTGTCAGCAGCTTAGACTCAGGTTGTACAGCTGAATGTTACTCTCTATGACCAGTGCCAGTAGATTTCCTAATGTAGTGGCATTTCCCTGCTAGTCAAGTGTACTGTCCATCCTGACTGCCGCTATGATGTATGCACAACCATGCATAAAGTCTCATTTACATGAGCATAGCGGTAGAAATGAAAACTTAAAAATTGGGTTTCTATCGCAATTAAAAAGTTGGATGAACTCTAACACACATGCACCCCATGAGGCACATTTTGCCCTGGGCAAAAAGGATTAGGTACTGCACTCCTGTCAGCCCTCAAATATTCATTATTACCTTATGAAAAGATAGCAGACAGAGAGCGAGTGAGAGCAAGAAGGAGCAAGAAAAAGGGAGGGGGAAAAAAAGAGCATGAGTACGTGATAGAGAGGCACTTTATGAATACAAGCAGTTCTGACTTATGCAAAGCAAAATAGATGAAAGGAGGACAGAGAAAAATGGAGGTCTACACGGTGTCATGCCATGGAGGACAGTTAAAAGCACGTCACAGTGCTGGTGCACACACTCATCCTGTTAATCCCTCAGTTTCTGTCCTCTCGTCTCCAACCATCCATCCCTTCAGTCGTCTTTATCTCTGCTTCAGTGATGAGGACAAAGGAAAGCACTCAATCATTTGCCCACCCTTCCTCCCCCTTCTCTTTCTCTTGGTCTCTTCAGGCAAGGCTCACAGGCCTGATTAGCAATTGTGACTTGACCGCATGGTGGAAAGATTGGCACACATGCACAAACACACAGTAGAGCATGTACACACACAAGCGTATACGCATACGCACAAATGTGGCAAAGAGGAGGACAAGGGCCAGTTTTGCGAGGTCTAATTATCCCTTGAGCAAGGCACAATGAGGGGGCTGGAAAGGAGTGGGGAATTTTGCCTTTTCTAATGTCAGCAATCACCCGCAGGGCACACACATACATACACAGACACTTGAGTTTCTGTCTGGAGGCAAAAAGATTGGGCTGTTTTCTGGTGCTTGTCACTATGGTCTTTTCAGCCAACATATTAACACGATCAAGCCGAGGAGAGGAGAGGAGAGGAGAGGAGAGGAGAGGAATAAAGAAAAGGGAAAAAATATGTGAAAGGCAATGCTGGAGGAGAGATAAAGGAGATGAGTAACAAAGTCAAGCAATTGCAGGGGGAAGCAGTATTGTGGGGGAGAAACTGTAGCAAAAAAAGATGAGAGGCAAGCATGAGGGGAAGACAGAGCAATACGGTCAATGGAATACGAAGAAAGAAAAGAGGAATGAGAGCCCAGTTCCAGAAAGATTTTTCCACAACTCTGACTAACAAAGTAGAAGGGCACACAGTCATCCCCTTTTAAAACTTAGAGTGGATTCAGAAAGTATTCAGACACCTTCACTTTTTAACATTTCACTGTGTTGTAGATTTAATTTTTAATTGGTATGACTGTTGTTCCCCCCCCACCATCAATCTGCAATCAATAACATAATTATAAAGGGAAAATGCTTTTTTTCAGAATGTGCAAATTTAAAATAAATCCAAAACTAAAATTAAAATTAAAAAACAAATCCAAATTATATATAAAGCAGTCCGACCTTTATTTTAGGACTTTGAAGAAGCCCCTTCACCAAGAATTGCTGGTACAAGTCTTCTAGAGTAAATCTCCACAAGCTTTGCACAACTGGATTTGGGTACTTTACTCACTTCTATCTGGCAGTAACTCTGAGGCTCCGTCAGACCGAATGAGAAGTATGTGTGAACTGCCATTTTCTGTTCTCTCCATAGATGTTCTTGATTTACATCTGAGTTTTAAGTGGTCCACTGAAGGACAGTCAGAGACTTATTCTGAAATCAGATTTGTTTTGGCTGTATGCTGTATTGTCACTGTCATGCTGAAAGGTGAACTACCGCTCCACTCTCAGGTCATGTTCTCTCTGGAGCAGGTTTTCCTCAAGAAACTGTCTTTATTTGGCTGCATTAATCCTTCCCCTAATTCTGACCACCGCCCTGTCACTGACAAATACCCCATTGCAACAATACCACCACCCTGCTTCAGTGTAGGGATGTTATTAGCCAAGTGATGAGCAGTGCCTGGTGTTTGGGAGACATAGTGCTCAACAGAGTTAAATTTTTGTCTCTTCACACCAGAAAACTGTTTTCCTCGTGCTCTCAGAACCCTTTACATGCCATTTTGTAAACTTCAAGCATCATATGCCCTTTACTCAAGAGTGGCTTCCATCTAGCCACTAAAGGCAGATTGATACATTGCTGCCGAAATTGTAGTCCTTCTGCCAGGTTTCCAATCTCTGCAGAGGACTTCTGAGCTCTGCTAGAGTGGGTGTTGAGTTATTGGTCAGCTCCCTGATCAAGACCCTTCTTGCTCTGTTACTCAGTTTGGCTGGACAGCCAACTATTGAGAGTACTGATAGTTCCAAACTTCTTCAGTTTCACAATTCCTGAGGCACTGTGCTCCTGCAAACACTCAAAGCTTTTAAAATAGTTGTATTTTGCACTATGTCTCAACACTATTGTATTAGGAGGTCTGCAAAGTTCTTGGACTTCATGGCCTTGTTTTGTCCTGATGTGTGAGTGTGAATTGTGGGGCCTAATCAAGTTGTAGACACATCTCATTCTCAACAATGATTAAAGCAAAGAAAAGCACCTAAACACAATCTGGAGTGCTACAGAAAGGGGTCTGAACTCTTTTGGAAATTAAAGATTTCAGTTTTAGATTTTTAAGAAATTATCAAACATTTCTAAAGGATCCTTTTTCATTTTGTCAGTAAGGATTATTGACTGCAGACTGTTGGGAAAAATGTTAATAACAAACATCTAAACTGAACTAAATGTACAACACAATGAAGTGTGGGTGTGGACACTTTCTGAATCCACAAATCCAAAGCTCGACATTGAACTGGAATTATGTGTATTATATTTACAGCATTGAATCATTTAAAAAACAGTAAGAATATTGGTCCTGCGATTCACACTGCTGAGAGTGCAGTGAACACTTCTTTGCATTTGTGTATGTGTGAACCTTTCTCTTTGTTGCACACACTTTGGGAAAACTACTGCAGGTTTTGAAATACATCAAAAACACTGGATCATAGTCAAACTAAGTAGCTAGAGGGGGATGACAACCATGATCTGGCAACCTCCACCTCTGCGTGGGAACCTGGGGAAAAGCCTATCTCATCAAAGATACACTGGGGTGCTGCAGGGTTTCCAGTTTGTGAAATCAGTTTTAACCCTTCCCCAAAAGAGAAAAAAGAGCCCCCCCCCTCCAAATCAACTGAACAAGAGAAATAGATATTTAAACAGGGAGACAGACATGCAAATCCTCTCCTGAACATC
This sequence comes from Chromis chromis, assembly GCA_900302755.1. NCBI lineage: Eukaryota > Metazoa > Chordata > Actinopteri > Pomacentridae > Chromis > Chromis chromis. Next base: position 23,622 of record OMNN01018940.1, read on the forward strand.
TGTCTGCTGGCCCCTCTCAGGAATAGGCTGTAGTTGGGGCTAGACAAAAGGACACACATGCATGCACACAAAGACACAAACAAGAACAAAAAATTCACAAAAGGACACACCTAATCCCTCCATGTGCTTAGTGAGCCATCAGGGGACATGTTGCCAATCAGACGGCTATGTGAGGCTGGGCGAATGAAAACAATCAAGAAATAACACACAATATGGCTCACAGACTGGCACGTGTTTGTGTGAGTGTTTATGTGCATGACCGTCTGCTTGACTAAGTTCAGACATTCATACACATAGCCAGAGGCCGGCCTCTGTGCTCACCCAGTGCGTTCCTGGAGGGACTGTGTGTGTACTGATTTTCTGGGTCTTCTGTGGTTAAAAATGATCGATGGCAAGGCTGGCAAACACAGAAAAAGAACCAATGTTTAATGAATCACCGTACGTCTTGTTAGTTTGGATCAAAGCCTTTGCCAAATGTAGTGTAAGGATTATCTTCTGCATTGCAGGATGTCTACAGGATGAGCTGAATGTGATTTGTTTTCTATTATTATTTAGAACAATAGTGTCCCCAGTCTCTACAATGGCAGTACTGAGTGCAATGTAATGCTTTAACAAAATATTAGCCAAAACTATGACAATAGGACACAAGTTGCAAAATGACGCTGCGGCTGGCTGCCTGGGTGTGTTGGTGCACATTGTTTTGTTTGTTAATTTTTGTACAATACTTGTTCACGAGAGTACAGCTCTTTAACAGCAGCATTAAAACCTCTATGAATTTATTCCCCACTTTCACCATCACATCTGTGGAATTACTAGACACCCTGGCTAAAGGTGCTCTCAGCTTAGTACATACAGTGAAATGCTAGAGGACAGTGAAACCTGCCGGTGCACTCATGCATCTCTGCCAACACGGACATCGCACACTGCTGCTGGGAATATTTCTAACATGCGTTCACAGAGCAACAAACTGAATGAACTTCAGCTACTGGTGGGGAAAAACAGACTTCTCTTCATAAGCCATGTTGTGCTTCACAGAAACGTGGCTGTGAGGATTGATATCGGACTCTGTGCTGCAGGTGGCAGGTTTCCATCTCTACAGAGCAGATCACCACATGGAACTTTCAGGCAAGATGAAAGGTGGAGGAATCTACTTTTACATTAAGAGTGACTAGTGCAATGATGTGACAGTAGTTTTACAGCACTCTTCCTGTGAGTTTATCTCATTCATACTAGTCAGCATTTACATACTACATTCAAGCTAACGGGCAGATGGCTCAGTGCATGCTCACTGACCAGATACTGTGTTTAAAGTGCACTAACCCCAGACTCCCAGTTACTGTCTTCTGCAACTTTCTCAAAGGTAATCTGGAATTTATTAAATGCAAGACTAGAAAGGAAAACATTACTACAATGAGCAATGCCTATCAAGCTCTCTGAACCTGTTGTGAAGACATCAAAGTAGTGACCCAGAATGGTTGTAAAGGACCTTCAGGCATGCTTGGACTGTACTGACTGGGATGTATTTAGGACTGCGACTAACAATCTGGATGAGCACACAGAGGCTGTGGTGATATACATCAGCTTCTGTAAGGTCTGCTGTGAACTATCAGGGTGAGTTACAACAACAACAAACCCTGGTTCACAGCCAAGCTCAGATAGCTAAAGTTGGAAAAGGAAGAAGCGTTCAGGAGTGGAACAGAAACAGGTTTTACAGAGTCAAGGTACAGAGGTTTAGTAATGCAGTGAGAGAGGCTAAATATCTGTACTATGAGAAACTACAACAGCAGTTGTCTGCCATGACTCTGTATTTGTCTGGAAAGGGTTCAGACAGACCACAAACCACAAGCCTATATTCCATTCCCTCACAATAATAGCGAATCGTGCCTGGCCAACAGCATAAATGAGTCTTATTGTCACTTTTAAAGACAATGAGACAATCCTGACACCATCCCCTGTGACCCCATCCTTCAGCTCAAGCCCACCAGATCCTGGGCCTTTCCACAGCTGCCCACTTCAGAGGCTCCTTCCTCCTCCACCACAGAGACAACTCTCTCCATCATGAAAAGAGATATTAATGCTCTTCAAGAAACAGATCCCCTGCAGACCTACCAGGCAAGACTGTTTCTCCATCCACCCTGAAGTATTGTGCTGGTCAGCAGTCTCCAGTGTTAACAGACAACTTGCACTTTGTCTACAGAGCCAACAGGTCCGTAGACAATACAGTAAACATGGCTCTCCACTTTATCCTCTGTACACTGTGCATCTGTACTCCTCAGGAGACTGTGCCAGGATTCTATTTGTGGATTTAATACTTTCAATACTATCATCCAGGCCCTGTTGCAGGACAAGCTCTCCCAGCTGAGTGTGCCTGACTTCACTTGTAGGTGGATCAGACACTTCCTGTCTGACAGGAGGCAGCACATCAAGCTGGGAAAAGATGTCTCTGACTTTCAGACAATCAGCACCGGTTCACCTCAAGAATGAGTTTTTTCTTTTCTACTCTTTGCCCTGTACACCAACAGCTGTGCATCCAGGCACCAGTCTGTCAAGCTCCTGAAGTTTGCAGATGTCACCACCTTCACTGAGCTCATCATCTCCAGTGGAGGTAAGTCCACCTACAGGTGGGAAATGACAGTGACAGTGGAGATGTCTGCAGATTTCAGGAAGATCCCAGCTCCCACCTGCTCTCATCATCTAGTGTGACTCTACAGTCGACAGTGGAGTCCTCATGCTTCCTGGGAACCATCATTAAACAGGAACTCAAGTGGGACCTGAACATCAGCTACATAACCAAAAAAGCACAACTTAGGATATACTTCCTACAGCAGTTGAAGAAGTTCAATCTTTTAAAGACAATGATGGTGCACTTCTACATCTCAAACACGGAGTTCATCCTCACCTTCTACATCACCATCTGGAAAGCTGCTATCACTACCAAGTACAAAAGTTAAGACTGCAGCGTGTCATTTGTTCTGCTGAGAAGGTGATTGGCTGCAATCCGCCATCTCTCCAGGACTGTAAGCCTCCAGGACCCTGAGGCTGGCCTCCCACGTTGCACACAAACTTTTTGAGATAGACCTGTCTTACAGGAGGCTACGGTCCATCTTGACCAAAACTTAACGCCACAACAGTTTCTTGCTGTCTACAGCTAAGCTGCAGCTTTCATAAGCACAACCCCATAGACACTACACGTTGCATTTACAAAGTCTCCACATCTATTTAATTTTTTGGACTATAATCCTTGCACACTGCACATAGCCTTATATTTTATTCTGTGAACATCTGTACATTAAGTGGTTCATATTTTGCACAACCTTGAACAAACTGCACAGCTCCTTCATTTTAAAAACAGATATATTAATAAGTTCTTGAACTATTGTTCATATCATTTTCCATTCTAAAAGTTTCTTCACTTGCAGTACTTGATTTTACTACATATTCTGTTTAATCTTACATTCATAGAATGAATTAACAATTTCTTTTCTATGCCTAAACTTACTTGGCAATAAAGATATGATTGGTTCTGATTCTGCAAAATAACAGAATTTACCTAAGGTTTGGCGGGATGTAAATAAAATCCACCCCAATATATTGTAATACAAGACAGTGTACTTTTTTCCTTTATTCTACCTGTTGTTTATACAGTGGACTTGTGGCCTAGCATGTGTGTATGTCTAGCAAGCTATCGCTCCTCTCTCCGCCTTGTCTCTTCTCACGGCTCAGTGAGTGTGTCAGTCTGCATTGGCCCTCTTTCAGAAGCTACTGAGAGATGGCAGCACCATTAAAATTTAACCCACTATCTCACCACTCACCACGCACTGACAAGGGAGGGAGAGAGAATGGCAGAGATAGTCAGGCAGGCATACAAGGATATACAGGAATGTATCTAACCACAGATATGCACACACACAACTGCACACACACACTCATTCCCAAGGAGTCAGTCAGATGTGATAGCGAAAGATGGGGAGCGATGGAGCGAAAGATCCTATACAGATGGAAAGTAAAGAATAAGATGGAACAGATTACCGCTTGAAAACCACACACATACACACACGCGATGCACAGACAGTTATGGAAATGAGTGGCATCAATTCAGCAGGGGAAATGGAGAATGTGTTTGGGCCTTGCGTCCTATCACTCTACACTATCCCTCTCTCTAAATCCATATTTCCACACTTTCTATTACTTTCTCCCTCATCAGCTTGGGCTTCTCATTCCTTCACAAGTAATCCTTCTTTTGTTTTCCCCCTTTCTCCTTTCTAAATCTATCACTATTTCTATACAATGTTCTTTGACACATAGCTTTTTCATTTTTTGCCCTCTCTCTCCATCTCTAGTTTTTCTATAACCCCCCCCCTCTCTCATTCTGTTCCTGTCCTTTTCTGCCCCAGCGGAGTGTGGGATAGCAGGCAGTGCTGGGAGGCCTATGGTCTCTTAATTAAGAAGCAAGGCGGAACGAGGCCACAGTTAACAAGGGCACACACACACAGACGTTTGCATTGCCTTGCTGGTAAGGACTTAAGATTGTCCACAGACCGCAGCACTATAGTTACCTATCCATGTGTGAACCTGTACCATCTGACACTGGTCTAAACCTGGTTCAAACCTTAACCATAAATCCCAAGTCCTAACCCTGCAATGGCACGTTGAAAAATAAACGGAGAAATAGCAAATACCTCACTTTGCGATACTGTCTTCACTTGTAAGGTCTTGAACTCAAATTCTGCCTCACAAAGACTGAAGCGCAAGACACATGCACACACGTAAACAAGCATTCAGTACACGCTTGCGAAGAAAGAGAGCAGCAGACACTGTTAAAAACCACAGTGCTCAAGTTTTACACACACTCACAAAATTTCCTCTTCTTTCACACATCACAACACCTAATCAGAGGATGAGGACCTGGGTTGAAATCTGCAGGGCTAGAACTCAATCAGCTAGCGCAATCAGACACAGGACACACACACACACACATGCGGTCACCCACATTCTTTCACTCACACACACACACCCTCACTGACAATTACACACACGGATGACACACTCGTAATAAGCCTTGTGCTGACGGACGAGTGGAAGGCCATGATATTATTCAGTCTACCTCATCACCACTGTAACCAACACACATACACACACAGAGGAGGCGGGATGGAAGTAGCTATTTTGAGAGCGCGTGCGTCCGTTCTCTGCGAAGGTGACTTTGGGCTGGCTGGAGTGGTAATTGGGTACACATACCAATGGCTTTTTCTTCCTCTTCCCCACGTTCACTTCAAACTCTCTCTTTTGCCCCCCTCCCTCCCTCCCTCCCTCCCACCATG
>OMNN01018940.1:28962-39236 GCA_900302755.1 Chromis chromis
TCCCTCCCACCATGCTCCCACTCTTTCCCTCAGTGCAGCCCCTGAACGTGATTACATTTCCGACATGAGTGAGGGGTGAAGAGAGAGCACTGGAATGAAGAAAAAGTGAGACAGACACATGATTGACTTGAAAAACAAAGAGAGTGTAGAAAACATCTCTTGCGCTAGATGGGGAAAAAAACAAATACGTAGACGCAACGTACATACATTAGCATTTGCCTCCTGCACACAAAAACGCACACACATATATACATATATATCATTTACTCAACAGGGGAGCGAGGCAAAGCGGAGGAAAAATACACGAAATGTCACTCAGACTGTCACCCTGATCTTTTCTGTTAAGACGCACGCAGACACATACACAGTGCAATGGCCATCTCATTTCCTCAGACAAGTGACATTTTCTCTCTCTCTTTTTCTGTCTCTCCTTCTGCACTCCGTCACTGTGGTGATAAAATTAGCATTCCTTTCCTTCCTCCGCTTCTCCCTCCCTCGATGCCTGGACAAGAGGTGAGGACCACAGGGACAGAAGAAAGGAGAGAAAGAAAAACAATAAGAAAGATGGGAACAAAAGAAGACATTAAACGAAAGAGGAAAACGCCGGAGAGAGATGTGAAGACAACAAATGAACAGAGAGCAGAGAGTGACAGGCAGAGAAAGAAAGAGGATAGTAAGACAAAGACACCAAAATACAATGGGAAAGGAGCAAGAGAGAAAAAGAAAAATACAGCTAGTGGACAGGATGCAGACTTGTGGAGAGAGTAAATGAGGGGGGAAAATATACCCTCAAGGGATTCATATCACCATGACAACCCTCTCCTTTCTCCTTTGCTGTCCAGTTGCATGATGAACTCAGGCTACTTTAGTGGACCTCAGCACGGACAAAATATCTGCTTACTTTCACGGTACAACAATCAATCTGAGGTGAAATAATTGGCGGTAACAAGTTCCAACGTACTCATTTCCAACTACACGTGTGTTTTGAAGGAACAGAAAGCCATATACAATGTTCATGAGGTAACACCAGGACAATTATGGTGCAGTTTACTTTGTTTACTCTGTGTGAGCACGCTCAGGGTCTGTGCATGTCGGCAGGTGCACAAACCCGCTTGTGTGCATGTTTCTACAGGGAGAGTGTGGAGGGCCCACAGAGTATAATTAAAAGCCAGAGACACAGAGTCCTTGGGAGCGACTGCAGCAAGAACTTTATGGGGAGATTGAAAAAAAGAGGGAGAGAGGGAGACAGCAAAAAAAAGAAAAAGAAAACTGACCTTTAAAAACAGAGTGAGACAGAGTAACGGTGAGAGATGAGAGAGGTGTAATGGAAGATGGGATAGTGAGAGATAGACTGAATTATATTATGCTGAATTGAATGCGGCAAAGAAATAACGAAAAAAGTGAGAGAAAGAGCAAGAAAGGAAACATTATTGGACTGAGATGTTTGTGGGGGAGGGCCAGAGGGAGGGACACAGGAGGAGAGAGACAAAGAGAGGGAGAGGGACCAAGTGGGAGAGAAGGAGAGGGAACGAGAGAATTCTAATCAGAAATCTGAAGAACAAAATAATAAGGCTGCCTGACAGCAAATGTCAGCCCAGGGAGGGAAGCAGATGGAGGGAGCAAGAGAGAGTAAGACAGAGAGGCAGAAAGAGGAAGAAGGGAAAAGGGAGGAGAGAAAAAGACGAGAAAAGAAACATTCAGAATGAGACAGGTGGGGTTAGAGTGATGGAGACACATCCCCATCACTGCTCCCTCCACAAGGAAGGAATACAATCTTTCTGATGCTAAGAAGCAACACATCGCCAGGAAAGATATTCCCCATCTCCCACTGGAGGGAAACAGATCTGCCAGGTCAGGCGGGTGAATCCTCATATGAGAGTGTATACGTGTGTGCGTATATTTGTGTGCTTCTACACTAACACATTCACTGCCTGGCTGCGAAATGTTGTCCTTGAGCCAACCTTGACTGCTGTTTCACTTGGTATCAGCTAAGCTCTGCTTTAACTCAAATCAAAAGCCATCTCTTTCTCTCTTCGATGTTACTTCATCATGACCTGATGGGGAGACAGAATTCTCTTGTAGCTTTCCACTTAAGCTGTTCAGTACTATTACGTCTTTTGTTTCACAGATATAGAGCAAAAACAGAGGGAGACGGCTCATGTATGTAACCAAAATCCCCAGTAAAAGAGAGAATTGCACATTTAAAATTTTTTTTTTTTTTAAATCATCACAGTTTTTAGAAATTTCACACATCTCAAAATATCAGTCATTACATACAGTATATAGATTCTCTTTATTTCAGAAAACAGTTATTGCCATAAGTCAATAAGTTTTAAGTTCTAGGACTGCACTGTCAACTCTACTAATGTGTTTTGACAGCCAAATAAATACCTTTCCTTCACTAGGTTCACAGACAACTGATTTTATGGCAATGCATGTGTTAGACTGGAATCCCCATAAATTTAAAGTAGCTTAAGAAGAAAGATTAACAGATGAGTTCATTTTCATATAAACTCACTAAATTAAGACATCTTACTAGATTAATCTTCTAGAAAAATATTAAAACAATGCATAAGGACGATATTATGATATGATGTGAGCAAGAGCAGGTGGTTTGTAATGAGAGGTCTGAATGCAGCTGTAATTCTGTCTCCATGCTTCTCAGCACCTTCTTCCTGGACATATGACATGACAGGGCCACATGAGAGTACAGGAGAGAAATTAACTATTCATCAGTTGAAGTTACTTAAAACAAATTGAACATTAGCAACAACAGCTGGAACAAGTCAAAATTAGCACTGATCAATGCTGGAAAAGTGTTTCTTAACTATAACTGTATGACTTAGTTGTTTAACGTTCATTTAACCAAGAAGTCCCCTGAGATCTCTGTTTCGAAGGTGACCTGGCCGAAAAGGCACACTATTATAAAGTTACAAAAAATCATGAACTCTATCCTATAGACTAAATTCTGTCTTTAAAATGACTCAACTTTGCTACAGTCTTTAAAATTTAAACACTCAACAGTGTCAAGAAGCCAGGCCAAAGCCAGTAGTGAATTAGATAATATATGCATTCTGTCAGGGTGGACACGAGCGATGTGAATCTTAAAAGGAAATCAAACTTTAATGAGTTAAACAGTTCTTTTAAGTTAACCTAAGGTCAGTAGGGGAGAGACAGGGTTATTTGAGTAAAAATCACAGATTTCGCTGCAGTCAGATGCTGTACAGCATTAAATTTCACCTTGGCAAACCAAAGTTACAGGTGTAACCTCCCCTGGACCATGGTCCGGACAAAACAGCCAAAACCTGGTCTGACGAAAAGAGGTGGCCTCGGTCCAGATAAAACTGGACCACAGTTAGGTTCCTCTTCTAGTGTGAAACCATTTTTTAGATGGTTCTGACTTTTGGAAAAAATATAGAGAAGTTACTGCAGACTATTGTAAGAACCAGAAAAAGGAAAAATGAGCCGCAGTAGCACATGGGGAGAGGAGGAGGCCAAGTTTTTAATTGAAATATGGTTAAGCAACATTATGAAAATGACTGGACAAAAGTTTATTGAATTGCAGAAAGTTTTTAGGTGATGCTGTAGAGGACGTAAAGGAGAGTATATGAGTGGACAGGAGAGCAAATGACCACTAGGTAGTGGATAATGAGCAGTAGTCAGACTATTCTCATTTAACTTCTAAGCTTGGATAAGTAAGAAAAGTAAAAATTAGCTTAATTTGCTACAGTTTCGATCTGTCAATAAATATACTACCTGTCATCATCCAGTCATCATTAGCGATTACATACAGTACATCTGCTTTTTATACATCACTGTAAACTATTACAATTTATGTGATAAATTAAAATGACAGATAATCATGTAGGCATTGCATGCCATTGCATCACCATTAGAAATTGAAATGTCTGAATTACCATAGCATTCATATCTCCCTTGTAACGATGTCGACATTTTATAAAACCTACTAAGATTAAAAATTAAAAACAGTACAGATGAAGAGCACCTACATATTTTAATCCAAATATTACCGCAGAGTACATGTACAGATTTGAATTAAGGCTGGGTATTGCAAATTTCAACTAGGACTGGAAATCTTCACAATTATCTAAACTTCCCCTGGGATAATAGAAGACATTTTCCCTGAGCTGCATTCTCTGTAAGAAGGTCAAAAAGAGATAGAGGCTATCAACTACTTAAAAATCTGTACCTGCATTTCCCCATGAACCACAGTTTTACCATCACACCTCAACTGTCTTCCACAGTAAGGACATCTTCCCAATCACTTGTTCCCCCATTCTCTCCCTCCCCTCATCTCTCTCTCGCTACACCCAATGAATAATGGCGGGAGCACAGGATAGTGGCAGAGAGCTATAAAAGTGTAATTTGCTCCATTTTCCTCGGGAAACCAAATTCACTTTCTGTCCTGCGTTACAATCTGTTAACATTCAGATGGCCAGCATTGCAGACAGCGCATTACCCGCCTACACTCGCTACTAATGACCCTCACACAGAGGGCACACATACACACACACACAAGCAAGGAGAGTAAGGACACTTGAGCAATGATTGTATAAATAAAAAGTAGAAAGTATATATGGGGACACTTGCATGTGGACACGCAAACACACAAATACACTCATTCTGGCTGTAAAGGACTGAGAAAGGGCAATAATAGAAGGGGAGAAAGAGGAGTCTACAGAGAAAAGGTAGATGGGATGAAAGTCTGTCGAGGCAAAGTTTGCTTCTCTGAATTAAATAAAATAATTTTATTATTTAATTCTTGTCACTGAAAAAAGCCATCTCAGCTGCCCCACAAGCCTTTCTACTCCTCTTAACTGTATCTCCCCTAATGCTCGGTAAGTCTTGTTCACATGTTTTCTCTAGCTTTTCCTTCCGTTCTTTCTTCCCCTTTGAATAAATCTCCCAAACTCTGTTCCCTTATTTGGTCTCTTTGTGTCCTTGTGCACTTCTTCCATGACTGTCTCTCTCCTTCCCTCACTTGTTCGCCAATTCTCTCCCACACTCTCATCATCCCACCCTCACAGCAATCCTTTCTCTTTTTCTCTATCCCTTATCCTCCACTTCCACCACTCCTCTCTGAGGGAGCTAATAGCCTCCTCCTTTGTTCTTGGAGAACAGCGGGGAACAATGGCGGAGTGGGGCTTGTCGTTGTGGCAACAGGCATGAGACAAGAGAGAGAGGGAGGGAGACAAAGAAGAAAGGCAGAGAGAGAAAGAGCAAGCACAGAGGGGATGCTGGTTGTTAGCCGGGCGGCAGGGAAGCGAACGCTGGCTAATTACACTCGTTTCTATGCACACTGCAATTAAACCCTGATGCACACACACATACACCGTCCGCGCTCAGAATATCCACCGCCAGTCGCACACACACACACTTGCTCTGCAACATCAGAGAGAAAGTGCAAGCAAGAGAGGAGGTGGCAGAGAGGCAGAAAGGGGGAGGCTGGGAAGGGAAAAAAGAAATGACAAGAAAAGACTGAGGCTATTTTAAATCAATGCTACTGTTCTCTCAAGCAGCACAGTAAAAGTTCATTAAACTCCTAGTTCAAATACAATCAGCTTCACCAGCTCTATTTAAATACTGTAAGTTGACATTAAGGTATGAGGTGGCTCAGTGACCTCAACACACCTGCGCATACCCCACCTTAATCTAATAGTCAAACATCACATACCAACTCCTCTCTTTTATCAGTTGCGTTCTTCCCACTGTGTATCTACCATCAATTCATCTGTAACCATCTAATCGGCTCATCTGGCTCCATCTCTCCACAGGATGATCTCTCTCTCTCCAGAGATGAAGAGGTTTAACTTCCCACAAATTAACAAAGTGGGAATAGTGGAGGGAGTGGAGGAGAGGTTGAGATAAATATGAGAAAGAAAGAGTAAGAGAGATGGAAATAGGAAGACTTGCATCCAGGTCATACCACCCTGTAGGGTAGAACTTATCCCATGTCTCATAAACACCCATTTCCAACCTCCTTCATCCATATACCCAAGCCCTAACACGCTTTTAATGCACGTCTCAGAGAAACATGTGTTCCACACTGTCTGCCTGTCTGTTTCATTATTCATGCAGTTTAATGCTTGCCCAAAGTGTGTGCATGTATGCATTAGTGTTGGGAGAGTGCTGAAAGTTCATGTTAAAGAGGAGGGACGTGCCACTACATCTCTAAAAAACAGCTGATATGTTGTTCACATTGAGCTGTCAGTGTTAACAGCAAAAAAGCAGGCAAGAATGTGCATGTGTGCGACCACACGCATACCAATATGCACACAAAAAGCACAACTTCACACAGCAGCTAGAACGCACACACAAATGCATGCTGCCAATGAGGCAGATGAGGAGTGAAAGGAGTCACATTAAACAGCCAAACTTGTCCTGTTTCGCTTTCATAGCCCCAGTCCATTTTCATAATGCATTAAAACCACCGCTGAGAAGAGAGGAGAGGAAAAAGATGAGGAGGGGGTAGAGGGATGGAGACAGAGAGAGAAATGGAAAAGAAGGGGGACAGGAAGCATTCTCAAAGTAATCTAAAGCTGGTGGATGTATGGGTGTGTGAGGAAACAAGATATGGATGAAGGGAGTGGAGGAGCAAGAAAAGAACGCTCGTCTCAGAGGCAAGATATGGGAATAGAAAGTGTCTGATAGAGGCACAGACAGATTAGGGAGGTGGATAAAAGAAGATGGGATGCACTGATAAAACAAGTAAGGATGACAGCAAGAGATGGGGAAGATGATTTAGACACAAACTTTGATTTTGTGTGTTACAAATTCATGTGGGTTTCTTCATATATGCATGTGTGTTTGTAGTGCTACATGTTGTATGTGTGTCTTTGTGTGTGTGTGTATGTGTGTGTGTGTGTGTTTGTGTGTGTGGTTATACAGTGGCAAGGGGCAGAAGGTTCTCTGTTTCAGCACCAGCAGGCTGATGAGAGTTTGGGGCCAAACAGCCTGGAGGCAAAGCTGGCCTTGTTACTCACTTTTTTTCCTCTCTCTCATACACACACACACACAGACACACAATTACAAATTTAACCCAAACAGAGCAATGGCCTCTGTTACAAGCTGAGCATTTTGAACATGGAACCTCAGATCACAACACTATGGCTTTATGAATAACTAATGTTAAAAAGAGAATACATTTTAATGAAATATATGATGGCCTTCAAGCAACTGCTGTGTCGATTGATACCTAAAATGTGTGTATGTATGGATTTGAGTGTTACAGATTCAGTGGATTATATTTTTATATTAATCACTTGATCCCTGTAATGGAAAAGAATCTAAAGTGTTGCTTATCCAACTGAGAATTAACACCCCATTCTACAGTTATGTGAGCCTTTCAGCTTGTGGTTTCTCGGGTGGCACCAGAGCTCACTGTTTAAAACTGTAGGCAGCTATTCTGCCTTACAAACTTTGACAAGACAACTATATGTTATCTAGTCAGCACAGAGAAATGATGGGGATAAAGTAAATAAATGGCTGAACATTGTCAGTCAGAGATGTGACAGGCTAAAACGAGTATATATTTCTTTTTGAAATAAGACATGTTGGTGTAAAAAGTGAACAAATTTAAGACACATGCACATCAGGTGGCCAGGATTGTGACCCAGATTATATTCCCATGTTACTCTGCGCATGCCTTAATATGCAACTGCAGCAAAAGAATTTGATAAGTTGACAGTATACCAAAGTTTGGTGTTGAGTTGGTTTCAAAAACTTTTTGATTCAGTACAGGATGAAAGTCAGCTTGTTAAGACTTGAAACTTCATTGAGCTACATATTTCATCACAGCCAGCTCTATGCATGATTTTTTTCCTCATTTAGTTAAACTGTTGTCATCAGTGAAACTGCCATAAGACTTAAGGGTGACGTGTTCAGAACCCGGAAATGACTAGGATTATACTCCTTTCTGACTTCTCACATAGACAGCGTCAGACACCACAGACACGGTTATTGTTGTACTACTTTCTAGTCTGCTTGGAGGACACATTGGATACATGCACAGTAATTCGGTGTTTATGTATTCTGCACATGTGCACTATGAGTCAAATCACAATGACCCATTTTTATTTTTCAGCGCATGTGCAGTAGGTACCCTTGTATCACAAAACTAAAACACTAGTCTTACTAAAATGAACCCAAATGATCTGTACATTATGTTTATTCTATTGTTTGAATCCAGGGTCTGATTTTCTGACAGCCTCTGATATGCCATGCTAGTTGACTTTTTATCTTTTAAACCTTGCTGGAATGAACAGGAAAAAATGCATGTCTAGAGAAAAAAAAAACAGCAATCAAAATAATAATACTAATAATAAACAAGAAAATGGAGGGTGGCAATTTATGGTGCAAGCTCTGCAGTGGGTTCAGCAGGTAGCATGAAATTTTAACTGTCTAATAACCTTCAATCAAATCCATAGGGGGGCAACTAGAACAAGTGAGTATTTGCTTATTGGTTGGGAAGGGAAGAGTTAAGGAACCAGTTGAATAGAGGCTGAGGCATCCAAAAGCCCATCTCCTCCAAGTCAATGGCGTGAAGGCTATCTCACACACACCTGACAGAGACAGAGTGCTGCCAATAGCGCCAGGGGGAACAAGTGAGATGGAAGGTGGCAGACAGCGAGAAAGAAACAGGGATGGAGGGAGCAGAAAGCAGCTAAAGAAAGGAGACAAAGAAAGGGCGCATAAATCACAGCCATGAAAATATGAACGTAATGGATAATGGGGAGCACAGTGGTTACAGCATGACGGATATTCAGTCTACTATTGCTTGTATAGATTTAAATGCATGTTCGTTATGGGAGAAACAGAGGGCAGAGATGGCGAGGCAGCATTTTGTATTTCTGTGTTAAGACGGTTGATGACTGATAGAGGCACAGTGTTATAAAAGCACTAAGAGTGTTCCAGCAGCCACACACTAAAAATTTAATCAGGCATTAATAAAAACAATATCATTACTGTCTGCCTAAGGAAGTATCAACACACACCTCACTGATTCTGGCAGGCAGGCGCACACAGAAAATTGCAGTCCAGGAAACACTCATGCAGACACAAACAACCTTATCGTTCATTGCATTTTTCCTGTTTTTCCTGTTTCCATTTCCCTCCTCCTCATCCTCCTCCTTTTTTTTTTATTGCCTTTCATCTATCAATCTATCTTTAAAATCATTGTGTAAGATTAAGCACAAACAGAGTATGGGCATACACGTGCACACATTCACAAATAAGCAAGTAGATGGCTAGAGGAGGGAAAAAGCAGGAAGACAGAAAGCCTCATCTCACAGACAAAGGTAAGCCACTCAACTCTTGTCTGAAAGCAGAGATACTTCATACAGCAAAGAGGCTGAGACTTGAGTCAAGCAATTGTAAGTAGCGCGGCTCCCTAGTCGCACTCTTCACCACAGAAATAAAGGAAAACTATGAAAAATGGGAAGCCAGACACAAAATGGACATCCAGAGAGGCACACCTGAATGCTGGAGCCTTCTTGAAAGAGTAGCAGAGCTATAGAAATCTCTCTCATCTTTCTCTCTTTGACAAAGCTAGGCTGGAAGGATGAAAGCACTGAATGAAAGCCTACACAAGACCTTAAAAGACAGGATAATGGTGGCACAGAACACAGAAAGGAGTAGCTGAAAACAAGGGTGAGGGGAAGACTGAAAAAGTTATTTTATGGATGTTCCTAGAACACACAAGGTGAGGGAAGTTGAGGGGAATAAGAGTGTGAGGAATGATGAAGAGCAGGAGAGGGTAATGAGTAACAAGGAGGATAATAAGTAAGACAGTCAGAGAAGGAGGAAGAGAAGGCAGAAAGAAAGTGAAGAGAGAAAAACTGAATGAGAAAGTAATAAAGTAGAAAAAAAATTACTTTACTTTTCTTTCTTAGTTCTGAATAATTCGTGCCCTATATACACACTCAGAGTAAAATATGTGTATATACAAGTGTGCACGAATGTGTATGGATCACGCACTGATAACATTACACTCCTTAATTCCTAATTAATCCTTCTAAACTGGATTATGGCGCAGAGCGTGACAAGCCCAGGATTCCACCCTTCGCCCTGATGACTTTGTGTGTGTGTGTGTGTGTGTGTGTGTGTGTGTGTGTGTGTGTGTGTGTGTGTGTGCGTGTGCGCGCAACATCACTTTGCTGCTTTTCAGCTTGAGGTCTCATAAGGCTGGCCTGTCCTCGGTTACATGATGTTGGGAAATGAAGCTGACAGTGTCTGTCTGTCCCCAGTGACACAAA
>OMNN01018956.1:7243-24040 GCA_900302755.1 Chromis chromis
GACCCCCTTTGGTGAAAATCAAGTCATTTTTTTCCTTGTTAATGTGACCGATGTTTTTTATATGCTGAAACACACATCATGAGCAGAATAAAAAGTCTATTTTGGAGCATTTGAATCTTGAAACTGCAGTGAGCCTGATGACAATCTCAAAAACATGAATTTAAACTTCCAAGGTTTCATACGGCACAAATTATTCATCAAATTATAACTCTCTGGCTGAAATACTCCAATATTACAGTCTGCCATTATGTAATGTAGATCATTTTACAGTGAGCTGGTTTGCTGTTGTAACAAGCAGGAAGAGTTAAGTGAGGATGGAGGCAGGGACTTCATAAAGCCGCACATTTTAGACACAGCAACCATCTGGAGTTACATCTAAGCCATTTTAAGATATGAAGGGATCATTTCCATGGAACTTCTAAATCTGTAACTTGGATACACAGAGATGAGTTTTTAGGAGTTTAATCAATGACCAGAGGGGGACTTTAATTCAGGGTTGCTTGCCAAGGTTTTCCAAGAGCTATCTTTGTCATTACTAAGGTATTCACTTAGTCATTTGTGAGTGAGTGTTAATAAATGTTGCATAATCTGCTACACTATTTTCCCACTAAAGTGTATAAAAGTGATTCTATAATGCTGTGCAAAACATCTATGGAACTATTGCAAGACGAAGGATAGTTTAAACTGACACTTAATTCTGCACATTTCAGTCACGTCACCAAGACGAATTTAATACTGTCAGCATTTGATCGTTTCATAAATCAAGTGTGAACAAACAAACGAGAGAAAAAACCCATAAACGAAATCTTGTAGACCTCACTGAGATTGATGAACACAATATTTTGACAATATATGAAAATGGACTGCAAAAATAAAGCTTACCCTTCTTAGCTACCTATTGAACTTAATTTGATTTTTTTGCTAAATGCAAAAGAATATCAAGATCATCTCTGGATAACATCTGAAGGTTTAACCAGCATTGTAATGACCAACAGAACCACATGAGGGCACTATAAGCTTTAAATAGAAACAGGCTTCCAGACTTTCCCAACATCACTACAGCACTATGTCGACTCACTTAAAATGAGGAAATTCCTGAACATCACTTTATTTTATGCAGTAAGCTGGAACTAAACACCGTCTTTGATACCAGCAGAACAGGAAATTCTTCTGCTCTTCAGGTCAATATTGCAGACTTTAGAGACTAAACAGTATTTCAGCTCGAGGCAGACATGACCCCAAGGCTCTCTCATGAATGAAGGGATGGTGACCTCTGGATAAATATTCCCATAATTCAGCAGCAGTGTCATGCTGTGGCCTGACTGGCTACCTTCACCAGGCTTCCAAGAGAAGCAGAAAGAGAGAGGAAAACACTGAGCCTGGGGCGAACGTAGACACAGTGACAAACTGAACTCCTGCTGGAGCCAAAGCCTCGAGTTTATTGGAGCTCAGGGAAAGACGAGCACACTGTTTCTCCATCAAAAACACAGTGGGGAGCGCTTCCTGTGTTGATTCTTGTTTTATAGCTTAAGGATGATTAATCACAGTTGGACGACGGGGAGTGACATTTAGCAACAGGTATTTTTTCGGCTTAGACAGGTAAATTAAATGACAAATGTGTGCCATTTTGTATAAAATCATAGTTTGTTATTGTCAGGCGCTGCTTGCGCACTGTAATACCATGCAGCTGTAATATGGTGATACTTGGCATTCTTGGGAGGATTCCGAAACATCAGATAAAACTGCACAGTGAGCCTGTGTTGCAAGATGTTCTGATATGTGCATAGACACAGAAATATATCGTTTTTATGTGACAATGATACTTTTTCTATGCTCCATCAGGAAGTAACAGTTTGTAGGCAAAGTCACCATAACACGATCCATAAGTATAGTTTAAAAATGTTGTAAAAATATGCCCAAAACATAAATTTCCCACCTCTGTCCTTGTGCATTTGGGTTTCTCTTCCCTTCAGCTCAGGCCCATGTGTGTCTGCACATGTTGTAACTTGTCAGTGCAATGGAAGACAATGCAGCTGGTGCTCAAAGCCTCGGTTTGAGTGAGCAAAAACAAAAGCCCCATTGTGTCTCTACCTGAGTTTTCCTGTCATACAGCTGAAAATAAGGACACAACCGTGATTCTAGTCTAAATATTGTTTGTAGTGTGGTGAGTTCGCCTCATAAGCCCCCCCCCTTTCCTCTTTTCCTTACTTCTGCAGGTTTACCACACATCAACCAGATGTGGAGACACAAAGACAAGAGAACAAAAAGCAAGAACAGAAAAAACCATCAAAGTGCTGAGCACAGGTGAATAAAAGCTGTGGAGATGTTTTCTGAACTATTTTGTGGCTTTTTCCAAGAGAAAAAACTTTCCAGAAAAAGCTAAAAATACAGAGCTGGATGTTAATCTGAGAGCAGATGTCCCGATGCTGCTCTTCAAGCCGCTGGCAGTCAGCAGTTGCAGACCCGTGTTTAAACCTCATCACCCTTACAAGACAACGGACATCTCTGTGCAGCTCTGACTTTCAAACCCTTTCCCCTCGCAGCCTTCGCAGCCTCCCCCCCCCCATCACTTCCCGTCTGTCTGTCTGCCAGCGACTGTCCGTGCGTTGTGTTCAAACTGCGGGGCCACATTTAGACCAGTGGAATAAATGTGTTGTGTTTTCCTTTCATTTGCTCTCTCTGCTTCTCTTAGAGCTCTTTATTGGCTGCCTCATAACAAGCCATGTACTTGTTTTCCGTCAGTATGAAGGGTGTAGCGGATGATGGAGAAAACAGTTCAGTAGTATTAGTGGTGCTGTAAAGAATGCTGAAACTCTAATCGAAAGGCCCTTGTTATGAACATACGGGTAGTCACATTTTATTTTGGTCTGCATGAGTAAGTTTATGGCATCTGAGAGGCAGCCTCGACAAGTCCAGCCTTTGATAGTTTGAAGAAGAAAGCTCACTACTGTGGATACTGAGGTCACTGAACTGAAGTAAGCACCTGTGAGTAAACCAGAGAAGTAATATGTGAACTGGAACTATGTGCAATACTGCTAAGTACAGCATTTAAAGGAAACATGGGTGAGTGTCATGTGAAAAGATTGCTACCACTCTTATACAGGCCCTGTTCTATGGATGTGCAAAAGCATGAATTGCACCTGTCGTGCAAAACAGCATAAAATGGTGATCAAAAATGTGCAGGTCTGTTGCATTGTGCTTCTCTATAAAGCCAGACAACTTCAGTCTGCTGGTGTTTACTTATTGCCCAGAAATCTCTACATGAATGTTCAAAAATGGTTTAGGAGCCTGATGTCGAACGAAGCTTCCACAGCAGGAGATAAGACTGATCTGATCATGGAGACAGCAGTGATGTTACCAGCAGCAAAGTTACTATAAACTCTCCAGCCAAAGTTTGGTGTCTCAATTTGAGCATATTCTCCAGCTCCCCTGGTTCACCCTCCATAACTTGGCCCACAACTCTACCAAGTGTCAGTTGAACCTGTGCAGGTGCATCTATATAAATACAAGAAGACCTCTCAAGGTGTCCTATGGGGTGTGGCATCAGGGCGTTGGCAGTGGATCCTTTGGGTACTCTGGCTTGTGCAGTGGGGCCTCTGTCAATCAAACTTGTTCCACTGCATCTTGTTGATGCTTGATCAGAATGGGGTCTAGGAAGTTTGGAGGTCAAATCAACATCTTGGGACATTGTCATGTTCCTCAAGATGTTCCTGATTGTTTGATGTTTTTGCCATGTGGTGGGGTGCATTTTCAACAACAACACTGATGCCAAAATCTAAGGTTTTCCAGCAGAACACCACATAGTACCAATATGATCAATGCTATTCACTTCACCTGTCAGTGGTCATTATGTTGTGGCTGATCGGAGTGTGTCATATTTTGTAGGTCAAACTGCAATCTAGCGATGTTGCATTAAAGTTTCACAAAGTTATAGGGCTACCTTTGCTGTTATAACATTCAGACATAAAGTTATGTGTTTTTACAAGATATGGTAAAAGCAGCTGTGACGAATATAAACTGTGCAGTCATCAGTTTTTGGTGGATGATGATTATTTTTTAGTGTTTTTAGCGTTCGCACTAGTGACTAAAATGTTACATGTAAAGTGATTAAAGCCAGAAACAGATGACCTTGGTTTTAAAAAACAGAGCTCTGAAGGTGAATTCATTAATCATTTCAGTGAGGCTCCACCTTTAAGTTAATCACTGCTGGATGGAAACATTTAGGAAACAGAGGATGTAGGATGTTTCACCTTTAAGTCATTTCAGTAGTACTGAAACAATGAACTGCTAGCAGATATGGAGGTTGAAACTGCTCCCTGAGCCCTGATATGTATCTGACCACATTCAATAACAAACTATTATATAAAAACCTCAGTTTCCAGCACAGACAGCCAAAACACATTTCACATCCTTTCAGGTGAGGTTTTTGTAATATAGCAGATGGAAGCAGCACCTTATTGCGGAAATTATATATAATGACAGCTATAGCAGAGAGTAAATGGTATTTTAAATTTCCTCTACCCTCTTTCAGAAATTTTAACAGAATCTTGTATGATCTGGTTTTACTGGAAAGGATGCACAAATGAAAAGTGTTTGCAGTAGTAAAAAAACTGGAAACACGGAGTCTCATAAGTCAACAGAAATTCAAAAATCTATCAATACACTGCATATTTTCTCTGGAAGGAAAAAACACCATATTCAACCACATAATCAGTTTCTGTTCACATGCTTATTTCTTACTAATTTAATGATATTTCACATCCAAAAATAATAATAAGTTTCCGAGTGCAAACCCTGGAAAAGGTGAACTGAAACTAAGACTGGAGAAGGGCACAGTTAGTCAGTCAGTCAGGCAGGCCAGGCAGTGAGTAGGCGAGTATTTTTTTTTTTAGTAAACTCTCTTTATAGTAAATACAAACTGCATGGGAACAAAAACCACTAGTCATCTTGCAACACATGTGCTGATACCATTTGTCCCAGATGTCACTAGTCTTCCTGGGCCACTAGACACCACACACACAGTTTCATTTCTCTAACAAACAAAACAAAAATGATTTTCTAAAAACATGGTACTTTTCAGCTAAAGTGCACAGAATTAAAAAAGAGAAGTGAAAATACTTCAGTTTGATTTTAAAAGTTCCCTTTTGTTTCTTCGATGGTACAGGTTTTTACACACTAGACAAATAATCCTTTTCGCGTAAAGCAGCTACATTTAGCCAACCATTACCATAGTTCGAAAATATAATTGATTCTATGGAAATCTTGTCAGCTGTTGTCGAACATCTGACTCATTTCGGTGCCAAAGAAAACTCCCAGTAGTAGATATGTGTGTTACCACCTACATATCCTGTCATTATGTGTCAACAAGTCTCTAAGCTCACACCTCCTCACTCACTAAACAGCATCAGAATACCAAACATCTGACGCTTTTAGATGCTTTCTGTGGCTTTATTTTGAAAAAACACTGTTGATACATCAGCATGTATTCTATCACCTCTTTGTCTCCCAAAAATTACATTCCTATATAACTAAACTGGATTCTTAATTTCATTTTGAGGGAAACATATCTCCAGCTGAATTACATTTGTTTGGGATGCATCACAAATAGGTTTCAAATCAACATATCTTTATATTAATACTTTACTGTCACTCCTTTTCAGCCAACTAATCATATATTGGACGGGGCACGAGCTGTCACTTTGGTAAACCCTGAAAATGGAGAAGAAGCTTCAAACATGTTGTGAAAGGTATTTTAACCCAAACTGTGCTATTTTGCTAAGCCTAACCAAGTAATCCTAGCTCCTTTCAGGCATACACTCCTATCCATTAATCTGACAGTAACTGAATATGTCAGCTTCGTGTCTGAATGATGACTTTTCCGTGAAAGTCGTACTGGAAGTTGTTCTAGGTCGAACCTTGCAACGTTTCTGCATCACTTTTAACGCAGTACAAGGCTGAAGTGCATAAACTGCAACAGGCACTCACAACAAACAGTACTTTGGGTTGAGTGAAGTGATTCGAGGAAAGCTTTTTCCACACTTCAGCACCAATATTGGTCCAGACACATAGCAGAGAGCAAAACACACAGTTTGTTTGCAAAAATCACAAATCTGTTTGTTTTCTTGTTCACTTTACTCTACAATTTCACATCTACAGTATAGGAAACGGAAATGTCCACGAAAATAAACCTTTACTTAATGAAGACAGAACAGGTCATACTAATAAAACAGTGAATGTGATCTGTGTTTTGACAAAACGTTAATAAGAGCTTTAGTTTGTTGCTTCCTGCTGTTTGTAGGAGTCTTTCCTCCAGACAGTAGAAGGATCCATATAAGCGTCATTGATTACCTCTTTAATTAGAAGTTATCTTTTACATAGAGACAGGATTGATCAGAATCTATCAGACAGGGGAGCTGTCAAACACAGAGACAGAGTTTATAATCTGCAGTTTAATCATTTCTTACATAGCGACTGTCCTCAGGTTGAGGTCTGAGCTCCATCACAGCTGTCGGGATATTTTTTATTTTACTGCTGGTAAAGTAGAAGTTAGATTATCACCACATATGGACATTTTCACTGTTTAGGATATCATGAATAAATTAGACTATCAGTTATTTGGACAACTTGATATGCTTGATATTAGTTTGGACATATTCTTTTGCTTATTAGTGCATCATGTATTATACATCACTTGATGTCCAATCTCGCCTGTATGACAAGTATCAAGTACCCTGTTGTGGGTATGTCAAATGTAAAAGTGACCTTAGTCTGAACAACAGACACTTGAACAGATTGAAGCAGAAATGTTCCACAACTAAAGTCTGAAAAGGATATCTGATACCTAAACTTAACCAAACGTCTTACAAGTAGTTATTGCTGCGAAAGCTTTAACCAAAGTTTGATATTCTCCCTGATCCTGACCATGTAGTTTTGGTGCTAAACCTAACCAGTGAGTGAAACCTAAGTCTAAGAATAATGATCCCACACTGGGTCCAAACCCCGGCCTCATGGGTGAAAGTCCTGTAGCTGACTTATGCCACCATCCTTTCCTCATACCGCCTTAGTTTAATTACATAGGTATGTATATTTTAGGGAGACGGGGTTTGGCAAAGGCACACAAGTACACAGTGAATAAACAAAACTGTTTTGTTTCTCATAAAACATCATCGACCTCCAGCTATGAAGATTATTAGTCACAAGTTGACAAGTTGAATTCCAGTGCAATTTGAATGGCTGCACTGAAAAGCAGCAACTAAATGTCCATGAAATTATCCCTGCAGGGAAGAAACTGTTAATCACCATCTGATGTGGAAGCTGTTAGATAACCAGACACCATCAAGAGCCTTTCAAGCAACACTGTGACACACCTGGACTGTTTATCTGTCACTTCTGGCCAGCTGCAGATGAAACCCACTTCATTTTAGCTCAGTCTGGGAGACTTTAATTGACCTTGTAACGGCTCAATCACTTGTTTGTGTGCATCCAAAGGGAGCTGTAAGATGTCTTGATACTTTCCTCTGAGAGAAACTCCACTGAATACACACCAGGGGAAAAAATGAATACAAATAAAGCACAAGTGGCTGCTGCACACATCCTGTGTTTTCTTCAGGGCTTTAGTCGGATCAACCGGTGCTGCTGATGCTACTGTATCTTTTAACAGCTGGGTCTGTTTCCCCAGCGTGCATGTGTGTTTTAAATATCTACTCCACATTCTCGACATTGCTCTGCCTGGGAAAATACCCCACTCTTCCTTTTTGTGTTGCACTTCACCCTGTTTCCATACAGTCATGCATGAGTTTATGAGTTTGTGTGTGTGGTCAGTGGTTTGAATCAGACTCTGACTCAGAAATCCTAAGGTTAAATTTAAAGACTGTCATCAAAACTGCCAACATCAGCATATGCATATTTTATATTTAGAGGTAAACAAATGGGTTATTATAGTGGCAGAGCAGTGATTTCAATTTCACAGCATTTGACTTCCTTTTCTCTTTTCTTTGAAATGTTGTACATCCCCCTGAGCACATAGACCATCAACCTAATCCATGTGTTTTTATGCTGTGAATTGTGAACTTTCCCGTCCATCATCTCTGTCACTTTGTTTTGAATATTGCCCCTAAAAATACACCATAATGTCAAAACCAGGAGAACCATAGATCCCACAGCCACAATCCCTAAAAAAAAAACAGCAGGCAAACAAACAGCCCAGTCGAAGGTGAAATTGTCCCCACTTTACTCCAAGAAGTTATTTTCTAGTTCATGCTTTAGTTCCTTTCCGATGCCCAGTCATCACTCTGTCCACATGAAAAACCAAAGTGATTAAATTGCTTTAATCTCATCCTACCTGGAATGACCTCGAAGAGAAACTTCCCTCCTTCATCGCCGCTGGTCGGATGTTCTGTGACTTTGTTTCCAGGCAGAAAAATGGTTCCCTGTGGAGAGGGGAGAACAGACTGATCAACATTCAACACAGTTAATATTTTCCGCTAACGTCTTTACTGTCTTCGTGACATCTGGTGAAGAGAGCTGTCATTAATTAACTGCTGGTATTAAATGTTAAAATATTGCACAGTTTAAGACCACACAATGCCCATTTGATTTACACGTGTCATCTGTACAAGGTGAATATGATTCTTGGGAACAGTTCTGTGCAACTTATCCAGCTGTTGTAGCTCCTGAGCTCAGAAGTGCTCAGCTCTCACATATTATGATGGAACAATGTGCTTGAAAATGGACGTGTTTGCTAAAGGTTTTACATTGTCTGAACACTTTCTCTGGGAGTGTATCGGCCCCTGGGGATGTGTCTCGATGATGGAGTTTAGCTGATATGACAGTGGCAAAATGGTAACATTATAGAGGATCATCTCCGCTCCGTCCACGACGATACATCACCTGTGTGACACTAAAGGCCACAGATTTTCTGCTTTCAATAGCATCCGGAGCATCAGCATCTTTTTGCAGAGTTGAACTTTGTGAAACAGGAGGGTCACATTGTGTTTACAGAAACGTAATAATGTTTGTGGGTGATTTTAGTGTATGTGGTGATAAAGTATAAGTACATTTACTCAGATACTTGTAAGGTGCTTTTACTTTACTTGAATGCTTCTATTTTCTGATACTCTTAATTCACTACATTTCTGAGATAAATAATAAATACAAACAAAAATGGTCCCACAGCATATTAAATTCAGCCAGCTACACATTACAATTCAATTCAGTAATAATAATCCAGTCATATACACCTAATTTTCTTCACAGATAGCCTCACTAAACATACTTTAATACAACAGAATCAGCTGACTTTTAACAGCCTTGGTGCCACAGTGCAGCATCTGACAGTCATTAGTGCGACCTCTATCTGGGTTAATGCAGACAAGATGCTCACAGGTGACAACAACAGTATTAAGGACTCATGCACATTAACAGGATCTGAGAGGGAGTCAGTTTCCTTCCTGCTGAGCGACAGAACTCTTTAATGAGCCATAACTGTGACAACCAGGAAGTGGAAACCCTACCTGAGGCCCCAGATGAAGTGCTTTAAAGGGGGCTGTAAAGATGGGACAGACGTGAGGAGGGGACGGACCTATTTGATGTGGTTGTCACCCAAAGGACCTGCTTTGCTTCAGTATCTCCGGATTAAAAGCATTAAGAGCTTTTCTCTCCACTTTCACGAAGCACATTGAGATTATAGATTCCAGGGAAACAGGAGACGACTTAAATGAGTTCATGTGAGAGACAGATTTTATGAATGTGCGCCTTTTTTTGTATACGTTCTTAAAAAAGAAGAAAAGGGCCTGTGTTGTCCCTCCATACCGTAAAACCACAACACCACAGATATTCCTCTCCTCCATTTTAAGCCACAGCAACACTTTCCATACATCCTCCCTGGTGGCCTGTTGTTTGCTGCAGACAAACCCGACCACAGGCAGAGTAATATTTACCCAGCAAAGAGTGCATCAGCCTGGCCCAACCCGACGGGATGAGAAAGCCCAACCTATTGTGGGGTGCCGTTTGCATTTTTACATTGTCGTTAAGCAGGATGAGGTCATTTTTTGGAATCGGTGTAATGACACAAACCCAATTATTCTCAAACAGAAAGCCGCAAACACACACAGACACACACACACACACACATGGGACAGAGGAGGCTCAGAGAAATCTGTCTGAGGAAAGTGACAGCAGGAGGCTCAGGCTTGTAAGTAGCAGCGCAGCCTGTCAGGGGGCTGTTTCTGAGGCGGTGTCCAACAGTATGCTCCAAATGAAATCAAATGTTTTTGTCAGACTGCAAGCAAATACCAGGAAACTGACTGTTCTTTTTATGTACATCCACACGAGTTTGTCTGACCAGCTTGCACATACTGCAGCAATTAAATCCATATGTGATGTTCTTTTTTGGTCATAAAGCCAACATCAAACCTATATGCCTATATCCCCACTGTGCCCTTCAATGTTGGACGTTTCATCAATTACCTGTTAGGTTAGAAAGGCTTTCTCAGTAAAATGATATGAAGACATTATGGGGCCGGCGTGGTCAGTAGATACTCTTATCCACTGACCAATCCTTTTACCTACATGTCATATGAAAGATTATACAATGAGTATACACTATTTTTAAACCCACATCTTCTATGTCATGTAGATTAAATGAATTCTCATGAGGAAATACTGCAGCAGCTGGTTTAGTCAGCCAGCAAGCTGCCCCAAAAAATCTATATTACCACTGTTAAACAGTTTTCTGTGTTTACCCTGGTACAGACATCTGAAAGCTACAGGAGAATTGACCTGCTTAATGAATAAGCAGCTCTTTGTTTAGGCCAGATGTCTTAAAAGGAGGTGGAGTCAGCATGTCCCATCAGACTGATGTTAGTAAGACATAGTAACCCTCTGAACCCCAGACATTTCTTTTTTGCTCCTGTCACATTATTACTCACTGTGGGCTCGTTTTACTGCAATATAAAGTCTTGCACCTCTATGGGAACAGCACAACCATGGCTTAAAGTAGGGAAAACTCAGAAATGGTGCAGTATGATGCAGTCATAATACCATACTATAATCATATAAAAACAAAAACAAAACAAAAGTAACATTTGTTAGATTGTTTTTTATTATTATTTTCCCCAAAATAAAATAACTTGTAATCAACATTTACAATATGTACAAGTGCCCACAGTTGTTACCCATACTATAGATATTTTGCTATTTAAATTTTGAAATTGTCGTAATTGTCCACTATTTGCTCTGTGTAAACAAAGCCTGCAGTTCAGCTGAAAAAGTCCCAGAGTTTTTGTCACGTGACTGTTGGTGAAATCTTTGTGTTACAAAATCTGACTAAAACATTTCAAAAAAACAGTTTATTTTTGACATTTTTTAAAATAAGACATGTAAAATTGAGTCATTTAGACCTTTCAACCCAGCCAGCAGGTTTTGGGTTTCAGAGCGTTAAAAAAATGAGATTTTTTTTTTTCTTTAAACCTGCAACAATCATTTTGTCGCCACCTTTGTGCAACATAAACAAGCTGTAAACACAATACTGACATTACAGGCTAACTTATCAGCAAAGAGATGGCCATTTACACATACACCAGATACAGAGCAGCATTAGTCATAGTTATATTCGTGTGTGCATGTGATGAATATCCACTCTTATCATGCCCTCACAGACCATCAACACAGTATACGTTACATCAAAATCTTTACATTTGTCCCAATGTGTTAAATTAACATGCATTTTTCTGGTTTTGCACACTGCACTGCATTCTGTGAGCATTTGCACATTTCCATGACTCATATTTTGTATATTTTTTGAATGGGGCACATAGTGTTATTGTAAATGTTCTTATTCTTGACTTGCTGTACTTGCGTTTAATTTACCTTCTCTAATTGTATTTACTGTCATACACATTGTTATGCACGAAAACACTAAGAAAAATAATTTGCATGTGTAAACGTACTTGGCAATAAAGACGATTCTGATTCTTTAAGCTTTGCACTGGATTTCACCAACTTCTGAAGGAAATATCTGCATCTTTAGCCGCTAACGCTTGATTGTGTTCACCACCTAGTTGCTATGACATATAGATAGAAAACTTTAATGATCCTTTACAGGAAATTATTCAGACATATACATATATTGTTTTAGGCTAATAAAACATGTTATTAACTTAGAGGTTTAAGTTCAGTGATAACCTGAGTCTGTTGATGATCTGGTTTGAATGAAAACAGGACATGTGGTCATTTAATAAAAAGCAGAGACATTTATTGTGGTGCAGAAATTGATTTCAGATTGCAAACAGATAAATTCTTACACTGAAGTCAATTTACGACAAGTTATCGGTGTAACAGGTAATTTAGGTGCTCGTTAAACTGCAGCTCTTTGATCAGTCGTCCCTCCAATAATTACTGTTCTCTTGCCTCAGTGACCTTTCAGACATAGCAAGTGAAACTCAGCAGGGAGTCTTGGACTATAGCGTGTAAATGCATTTATCTATGTGTTATCCGAGTCTCTATCTCTATCTGTACGACTTGTTTTTTAAAGACGGACTGATGGTTATCCTGCTCTGAACGCACCACTGGCTTCACTAATCCAATAAACGTTATCATTATTCCACAGTTAGAAAACAGGTAGATCTGGTCCTGCACCGTGTTCAAAAAGCCACACTCGCTGCACTCACAGCTGCATAACCTTCATTAAAATATTAATATTCCAGTCGACTGCAAACGGGTGGAAAAATAGGGGACTTGTTCATTAATTTTTATTTACTTGCTGTGGGTGAATAATGTGAGAAGTTAGACGTGATAAATCAGGAAAAGATGATAGAGTGAAATTAACAACGGGGGACATAAATCACTGGGAAAATCACTAAACAAGGCTGGGATCATTTAACAGACTGTGTGAGTTGTTTACTAAAAACAGGCAGACAGACATGAGAGGTGTTGATTTCTAAAAACAATAACTCTAGAAGGGCTCAGCTGCTTGTCGCAGCAAGAAGAAGAACTATGGATTTGATACTATTAATGCTACATAATCGTCACTTCTAAGTCTTCGTTTTTGCTGGAATTCAGAAAGACGTTATCACTTCATCAAGCTTTAACAAAGGCCGACTTCAAACTAGATCAGAGCTACAGAGGCAATAAGGACAAGCAGACACACACCTCCATCAAAAACCAAAAGGTCCCTGAGACAAAATTCAGAAGAAATCTGCAGTGATTTCTGTGCAAGCAGCTGAAAAACACTGACACTTTCTTGTACCTGTCACTGCTGTTGCTGCTGCCTGATGCAGAGACCTTTAATCTCCCTCCACAGAGAACTCATAAACAATGTTCCATCCAGCATCTTCTGTCTAAACCAGTTCTGCTTTTTCAGAAAAGCTATCTGTAACTGCACATCATCAGAAGCTCCTACAAAAACAAGATTTTTAAATCGTGGAAATATAAGAAAAGACTGAAAGTAAAAGATATGAAACTTTTGTAAAACTATTTTTTTTGCCAAAGCAATTATTGTGAAATCATATAAAATAGAAGGATATAGTCTGAAGGGTACACAGTCCTCCTGACATATAGAAAAAATAATGCCCTAAGAGGTATTTTTTATCACAGAATCGATGACGCACAGAATAGCTCACTAATAAATGCTTTCCTCTGCAGTGCAGAATGTCTCTCAAAGTCTTTACTTACCCTTATTAAATAAGTAATGTCTTTATGTAACCTTATTAAAGTCAGAATGCTGCTCTGACTTTGTGATTTATGGATTTATGTTCTTCTAGGACCTAAAAATACCCTCACATTGTAAGGACATGTTGATCCAGCTGAGTGCAGCCTCAAGATGTCCTCACTTTTCTTAGGTTGTGGTACTTTTTTTCTGAAATCAAACATAAAATTAATTATTTTTAAAGGTAATTGCAATCCAGCTGCCATTTCGGAGGGGTGAGCATGAATATATATAAATATATAACATTAAGTAATGATGTTATGGACACATCCTGTAAATACACACCCTGAACTAAAGATACAAGTTTAATTTACCTGTTTTCTATGAAATCCTTTTTTAGACTGTTCAGCTGAACTCTCACTTCCATATCTACACATTTAAAAGTAGAGCACAGCTGCAGGAGACATTAGTACTTTGGCTTGCAAAGCATACAAATAACTTAACCGCACAGGCAGGAGGTATACTCCTCCTCATCAGCTATTTTCCAGGGAAATTAGATTGCAGCAATAGTCCATCTGAACTGTACAGTGTAGTCAGCTGCACCAACAAAGCACAGTCCTGCTCATTAAAATGTATGATATGTAATATTACCAAATTAAAATGACTGACCAGTTATATGTTTTTTGTCTTATGAAGTTACATTATCCTGAATGTTTTCAACAATGTTCTAACTCAGAAAAATAATTGTAGGCCCAATCCAAGTCTTCACCCTAAACCTTTATCGACTCCCAGGTGATGTTTTATTTAACCTTGTTAGCACAGAAATATGATGTTTTTTACACGCTAGAACATGAGTTTCATGAGTGAAATAAGCAGTCAGCACCATAGCTGAGCTTTTCCACCTTTAAACTGTAGTGTATCGATCACAGTCTTAAAAGTAAGAATTCAGACTTTGGGGGTTTAATACGTGACAAACTTAAGGAAACAATTCTGTGAACCTGTAGATCTTTCTGTATCATTATTCTTATTCAGAATCGATTTCTAGCTTGAACATGTGTGACTGAATTGCACACAAATTACACTTTGCAGTGTAGAATAGTTTTACAGTGTTTGAGCAGAGCTGTAAGTGAACTGGTGTACTTAACCAATGTTGATACACAGAGAGGAGTTTTTAGAGCTGCAGCTACTTTTCACCATTAACTATGGCCAAGTCCCAAGTCCCTCAGGAAAGTCTGCAGATATGTGAAACATCTGCATCAGAGCCATTATGCACTTGACAACTTGACAGCAGGACAGCCTGAAGCCCTTACATGTTTAGGTTGAACGCTTGTCAAAGTCAAATCGTTAATACTGTTATGCAACCTTTTTGTTATTGATTGAGAGGCCCCTAGTGGTAAAAATGACATACACTTTTTTTTTTTAAGTGAAAATTTGCAGCAAGGGTGCCAGAATTTTTTTTTAAATGGCGAAATACAGTAATGTTCACAAATTGTAAAAATCTGTGAAAAAAACAGAAATTATCTGTAAAATAATGATTTTGTAGCAGATTTTCATATAGTAAAACTATAGTACAATCCTATGAACACACATTGTGAAAGAACAAATTACTGTTTGTAAAAATATTGATTTTTGATGTGAAGTTTTGGCCCTGTACTAATACTTTTTTTTTATTGTGATTTTACTACATATCATCTGTAATATTATCATTTTTCAATTCTTAATATAAATAAATCAATATTATATTATCATATATATATTTGCTGATTTAACTACTATAGAAACAGTAATTTTACAGTTAAATGTTATAAAACAATGAATAACTATTTGTAAAAATTCTGATTTGTGATGGACATTTACAGTTTAGCTCGTTTTTTACAACTTGTTAAGTTTCTCTGCTTTTACTTGATTTTATCCATAATTTAACAAAACAGGAAAAATCTTTAAAATAACTGTAAAATGTTTTATTTTTTCTTAAATAAATACTGTTAAAACTATTCATTTTTACAGTGTATGGTTCTGAAACTGTTCTGTCCTGAAAGCTGTGATATGTTATCAAGCATTAAATAATAAATACTGTGACACCTCCCTGGATACTTTTCCTGCAGCGAGTTTCAAAATCAGTCCAGATAAATAAAGTGATCCACAGTACACAAATGACACTGAACTGTCAGAGTGTTGCTCCATTAATCCAGTGACAGGAGAAGATTAGTAACATGAGACGTCTTAAAGCAGACTGTCTGGAGTCTTGCATGATAAACTTTCCCAGGATTTGAAGATAACTAGCTACTGAGAAAAAATCCACCCTAGAATAAAGCCTTTATAGACAATGTATCTAAAGTGATAATATGATGATGTTTAGTTTGTTTTTATCAAAGTAAATGAATGAGACACATTGAAACAAGCTCAGTGGGTTGAATGAATGAAGTCTGAACACTGTGTACTACTCCTATCACATGTCATGTTATGAGCTCATCAGATAAAGAAATATAACATCACTTCTGTCACTTCTGTGACATAAATACGGTAACATTGGTACCTAGAAATATAGACGTTAAGTATACACCAATCAGCCACAACATTATGACCACAGACAGGTGAAGTGAATAACATTGATCATATTGGTGCTATGTGGTGTTCTGCTGGAAAACCGTAGATTTTGGCATCTGTGTTGATGAGACTTAGACACCCAAATAAGCATTGTCCCAGAACAAGCACACTCCCTTATGCAAATGACAATCCCAAATGTCACTGGCCTACCCCCGCAGGAAAATGCACCCCACCACATGGCAAAAACATCAAACAATCAGGAACATCTTGAGGAACATGACAATGGCTCAAGATGTTGATTTGACCTCCAAACTTCTTAGACCCCATTCTGATCAAGCATCAACAGGATGCAGTGGAACCAGTTTGATTGACAGAGGCCCCACTGCACAACCCAGAGTACCCAAAGGATCCACTGCCAACGTCCTGGTGCAGATGGTCATAATGTTATGCCTGATTGGTATATAGCAGGGGTGCCCAATCCTGGTCCTCGAGGGCCCCTATCCTGCATGTTTTAGATGTTTCCCTCTTCCAACACACCTGATTGTGTGAACACACTCATCATCAAGCTCTGCAGAAGCCTGATAACGATCCTGATCATTTGAATC